>JAODAL010041803.1:0-35498 GCA_025379985.1 Phyllomedusa bahiana
GGCCTCTGTGCCACTAACAGTGAGGGGACAAACTATTTTAGGAAATGGGCAGAAAGAGAGGGAAAACATCCCTGTTCTTTCAGAAGTGGGCATGTGTGAGAGGAGAGTGGCATGGGGTTATGTTGCAAGCGGTCAGGGGGCTGTAAGCGACCCCATTGAAAAAGGGGCAGGGGGGGACATGCAAACACCAATCGTCGGATGAAGCAAGCAAGGCTGGAACAAGTTATTCTGGTGCCCTAGTTAAACAAGGCATAAAGTCCCCTCCTCCCTCCCCCACATGGAGAATTCAGCCATCTCTGTGTCTCCTGGCGCCTGCTTTTCCGCCTGGTATGAAGTGGCCCTGGCAGGGCGCCCCTACCCGATACCCATCGTCCCCGCCCTGGGAGCAAGGGTTTTCACTCATCATCAAAACAATCATCATTCAATAGAAGAGAGTGGGAGCTTGGGGCGTCGGCGTACGTGCCCCGGCAAAGTCGGTAGTGTGGCCGGGAGTCAGCAGGGGGGGAAGCAGTGCGAGGTCGGGAGGGAAAAAGGCAAAATTTAGACCACCTACTTTTCAGGGGCCCAGAAAAGTGCAGCGCGGGGTCACCCAGGAAGGGCGGGGGGAACGTCGTCAGTGCAGAGATTTTGGTGAAAAACACCTCTCGCCGGGGTGGCAGTTTTTTGACAAGACACCAGAGGGGCGAAAAAGGCTTTAATTTTAATCTGTGGGCAGAAAGTAAAAGGATAGGGGGCCTAAAAGTTGGCCCACAGCCCTGCTCACCATTCAGTGCCTGGGAGAAACGTGTCTCAGATGTGTGGGTCCATCCCCCAAAAACGATATTAACTGATGAAAAAAGGGCAAAATTGGGAGAAATATCCCCAAAAAAAATGAACAGGGCAAAAAAAGGGAGAAATCGTGAACGGGCAAAACGGGGGAAATCGATAAACAAGAAAGGTATTAATGATTTCTTTATGATCCAAGGGGGACAGGGGGTCCCTGTTTAATTTTTTGTCAGCCCCGTGGAGGTCATGCGGGGGAAACCCCCGCCATTTGCAAACCCTTTGGGGGGCCACGTTTTTTTCCAGGACTAAGGGATGGATAAAAGTCATTCCATGCTTATGTCTTGGGAAAGCTTTCTGCAAAATCGTCTGGGGGGACTAAGACATGGTGATACATCTCTGGCCACATGAGTCCCGGGGGGGGGAAAATGGGGAAAAAAGACCAAGGGGTTTGGCGAAATGAGTGTTTTTTTTTTTTTTCAGGTGACAGGAGAGGGGAGGGGCAGCCGGGGGTTAGGAAATGGGCAGAGACCCCCCCCCCATGGCAGTTACAGTGGAGAAGGAGGCAAGGAGCCCCCAGAGTCCCTTGGGGCAGATGGCCCCCCAGCATGCTGATTTGCCTGGCTAGTACAGCTGAAAATTTTCACCATCCGCAGAGTGATGACTTTGGGGGTCCTTTCCCTCTTGGAAACCCCCAAAACCCTCCCAAAGGGGGGATTTTTTACGCCAAGATGGAGGACAAATCATTTTTATAAAAGACACCTATGGTTAGTTTGGCCGTGCCATCTGTGCCTCATCCACCCCTTAGAGGTCTGACCGTGGGTTTTATCAGCACTCATGTTCCCTGCCACGGTGCGTGGGAAAGGGGGTTTGGGTTTGGAGCAAAAAAACCCCGCTCATCGCAGCAACCCAGTTGGAGTTGTTTGGAACAGCTTTCTTTACCCCCCCTAGTGATTTAGGAAAAACCCAAACCCGCACAGCACCCGGAGCGACCCTGAACCTTTTGGGGTTTTTTTGGGGTTTCCCGGGCCTTAACTGCTATTTTTGAAATTTTGGCCCCCCCGCCTGAAAACCTTCCCCCTGCCCGCCAGTGCCCCCTTTTAAAACCCCGCACCCCTTTTTTAAACCCGGGACTGATATTGGGCCCTCAAAAATCCCCAAAAATTTCCCGGGCTTAAATTTTGGGAAACCTTCTGATTGCTGCTGCCCCCCTCACCCCTCAGGTCCCTTTATGTGTTTCGGGAAACTCCAGGCTATTTCACCATATCAAATCTCTGGGTTTGGGTGTACTGGGGTTTCTGACCCCCCCCCCTCATTATCTCACCAACTGCCCCCCCACCTCCGAATAATGACAAACATGCCCCTCTCTGGCCTGAAAGCTGCTTTCTGTTGCGGGCCCCCAAACCCCCACCCCTGTGTAAATTGTGCCATCTGTGGCCCCTTTATAATGCTTTTCTCCACCTTTTACAATCTGTCATTTGCCCCCTCTTTTGGCCTATTTATGCTGCGCCAAAATGACCAAATCTCTCATTCAAACCACCCCCGTTGGGGTTTTTTAATGGTTTTTCCCCCCCCTCCCCCCACTCTTTGGGCATTGCCCACATGTTTGGTTTTTTCCCCCTTCTTTTTAATTTTGTCACAAGGAACGAAAAAAGGGCAAAAACAACCCAAATTTTGTTTTTTTTTGGAGGGAAACCCAAAGGCTTAGTTTACTTGGGTTTTTTTTTTTCATCAGGATTGGTTTAGATTTAGTAAGTAGCCAAAAAGGGGAGGGGTGGATACAAAACCCCAGAAACCCCAAGCCCAAAAATTCCATTTAATTAAATTTTTTGGGGTCAATCTTCCTGTTTTTTTTTTGGCTTTAGCAAAAGGAAAGGGGTTATGGGCCAACCCGGAAAAACGGGGCCTGGGAAAGGGTCAAAGGGAAAGGCAAAATGATTATTGACCACACCCTCTTTTACCCCTTTTCGGGGGGGTTTCATGTTCAGCATTTTTTCAGAATCAAACCCCAAAAATTTGAAAAAAAAAATTTTCTGTTTTTTCCCCAGAAAAAGCAATTTGCCAAAAAACTGGAAAGGGGTTTGGGTTTTGGGTATGTTTTTTTTAAGGGGGGTGAAAAACACAAAAACCCCTGGATTTGACACAGAATTCCCCACAAAAAGTGAATAAATTAACTCTTGGCCACAGATTAAAAACCCCCCACCGGTCGGAAGTTGTTTCAGACGTGTATGTGGCAGAAATACACACACCCTGTATTTGACTAAAATTCCCCCACAAAACAAGAGGAGAAATTAACCCTTGGAATAAAATACCCTACAGAATGAATGAGATGAAATTCAGGTGTATATGGGGTAAAAATACACACAACTAGAATCACCAATTCAATAAGGTCCAATGCTCAGTCAACAGTCATTATATCACATAAACATTTTTACCTCGACGCGCGTTTCGCCAAACTTTCTAAAAGAGGCTTCCAGGCTCAAGAAGCCTTTGAAAAAAGCTTGGCGAAACGCCGTCGAGGCTATCCCATTTCCTTGGCAGTGCATCTCCTCCATTCCTGTATACACTTGGTAATGTATTGTGTGTGAGAGGTGTGGAAATTATTTGTATGCCCATCTTGATGGTCCAAATATACTATTTAATCATTTGATCTCTAATTATAAGACCTTTAATACTAATGTTTAAATTTTATAGGTTATACACCTTAGATGACTTTCTATATTCAGGAATGGTGTGATTTGTATGCCTTGTTTTGATATGGGCATTATTTTAATTTTTTTTTCCCTTTAAATTTGTACTATTTGTGACATATTAGTTTTATAATATTTATTATTGAATTAATAAAGATTGTCAATATATATTTTCCTATAACTTTTTTATCATTGTATTCTTTTTTGGTTATCATAAAAATACAAACACCCTGTATTTTACTCCAAATTACCCCACAATCAAGAGGTTAAATTAACCCTTGGGTATAAAATACCCTACAGAAAAACCAAATATAATTTAGGCGTATATTGGACCAAAAAGTACAAAAAACTCTGTTTTTTTGCCCCAAATTTACCCCAAAATCAAGGGGTTTAAAATTAACCCTTGGTTTGAAATACCTACAGAAAAACCAGTTTTTCATTTAGGCATATAGGGGGAAAAAAAAAAAAAAGACACTTTGTATTTTTAGCCGTTTAAACCCAAAATAAGAGGTTAAATTAAACCCTTGGGGATGAATACTGTACAGAAAAATTTTTTTTGCCAAATTTATGTGGGTCGGATAGGCTTTAAAGAAGACAAAACCCCAATGCTTTTTTTTAAAATTTTATTATTGAAAATTTAGTATTACAAAAACTACAAGAAATAGTGTGATTTTGTATATATTTTTGCATAATATGATTAAAAGGAAAGGGTTTGCCAAAATATTGGTTACAAAGGAAAAGCCGCTAATATGGTTTTAAAAAATATTACATCACACCAATATGGGTCAAACTTCACGGAATCTTATAAGCTCATTTTCGGAATCAGTGGCAAAACGGGCCAGCAAGGTGGAGAAAACCCCCTGAGATAAAACCACCGTACAGGGTGCCCCCCTTATACAGGCCAAAGCTTCCCAGGAATCTTAATGCATTATTATCTTTAAAAATCGCTAGGAGAAGGGGGGGCCACAAAGATAGGAGATATTTGGCATACACTGTGGCGGCGAGGCGTCCCTCTATACCCCAAAAATTCCAGCTACTTCTAATTCGCAGCAAAACTTTCCCAGCTTATATCTTGTTTAAAAAACCCAAATGCCTGCAAAAAATGTGTAACCCAATATTATTCAACTGACAGCCCCAGTTTTTTTCCAGTATCGGGACCTCCCCCCTTTGGGTGGCCAGTCCTTCAGGGGTTAACCCGGCACTGGGGAAAAAATGTCAGAAAAACCTCCTGTTTCAAACCATAAAAACCCGTTTTTCCACAACTACTCTCAAATGCTAGGGGTATTATCTCAGTTACAGCGTTCCCCAAAAAAAAACGAGGGGGCCCCGATAACAACCTTTGTGTCAATATGAGCTTCTCTACACTCACAAGAAATTAGGAAATTTACAGCTTAAGATCTATTATTTTTCAAAAGTACTGACCCCTTGGATTCTGGATGGTCAAAAAATCTCTTTTCACTACAAACAACCCCGATGGTAATTTTGGCATTAATAGGGGCCAAAAAATACAGACACCCTTATTTTAGTCCAAAAAACTCACAATTCCCAAAAGGGTTAAAATTTTAAACCCTTTGGGGAAAAAATACACTACAAAAAGACCCAACCCGTAATCTAGGACAAAATAAAAAAAAAAACCGTGTTTAAAACCAAAAATTTCCCCCCAATCAAGGGTTTAAAATTTAAACCTTTTTGTATGAAAAAACCGTACAGGGGAAAAAAATCAGATTAAATTTTTGGCGTAACCAGGAGAAAAAAAATATTACAACCCCCGTAATTTTTGTCCCAAATTTTAAACCCCCAATCGAAAGGTAAATTAAAACCTTGGGTTTTGAAATAACCCCTACTGAAAAACCAAAATTTAAAATTTTGGCATATAAAAGGGGCAACCCTAAAAAAAAAAACCCCTTTAAATTTTTGTCCAGTTTCTCCCCCCAATCAAGAGGTTAAAAAAAGCCCCTTTGGGGAAAGAAATACCCAACAGGGAAAAACCAGATGTAATTTAGGCGTATATTGGGGCCCAAAAAAAAAAAAAACAAACCCGTGGGGTTTTTAAATCAAAAATACCCCCAATCAAGAAAGGTTAAATTAAGCCCTTTGGGGAAAGAAATACCCTACCAAAAACAACCCCGATGTAATTTAGGTGTAGAAAAAAACCAAAAAAAAATAAGACTAAACCCGTATTTTAGGCCAAAAATTTAACCCCCCCAATCAAGGGGGGTTTTAAAATTAAACCTTGGGTAAAGGGAAAATCAAAACAGAACAAAACCCGGTGTAATTTTAGGTGTATAGAAGGCCCAAATTTAAAAAAGACATCCTGTAATTTTTTGTCCAAATTTCCTCACAATAAGAAAATTTTAAAATTTAAACCTTGGGTATTTAAAAAACCCCCACAGGGAAAAACCAGATGCCAAAGTAGACATATTTGGGGGGGAGAAGTAAAAACCCCCCCCGGGGAAATTTAGGGAAATACTCCAAAAACCCAAAAACCCAAAATTTTTTTAACGCTGGTTGAGTAAAAAAGTGTGGGAAAAAGAAAACACACTTTGGATTTGGGCCCTTTCCCCCCCCGTCGCTGGGTAAAACGAGTTTTTTTTTATAATTAAATTTTAAAATAGTGGCCCTCGGGGCCCGCAGCTAGAAAGTTATGACCCGGGCCCCAAACCCTGAGAAAGGGGAAAAAATTTTAAAAATGGCCCTTCGTATTTTTAGGGCTGTGGGCCCTCACAGAAGCCCGCAGGGCGTGATTGGCTTCATGTTTCCTCCATGTCATTGAGGGGAAATTTTTTCTTCCTCCCAAAGTTTTTTTGCCCCATTTTCAAAAGCCAAAGTGCTTGCGACCATTTTTTTTTAAATTTAAAAAACCCCCGCCCTTTTTTTTTCCCCGAAATCACCATAAACCTTCGGGCTTTGTGGAAAAGTTTAAATTTTTTTTGAAAAAATTCCCCAAAAGAATGCCACTTCGGGAGAAAACAAAATTTACCCTTCAAATCAAGATACCTGCTACAAATCCCCGTAAAATAGCCCCTACAACCCCAAAATTAGCACCAAAAAACCCTAACCCATTCTCCCTCCTCTCTTCCTTTTTCTCCCCTCTCTCCCCACCAACCCCCCCTATTTTTTTTTTCTAAAGAGAAAAGAAAAGGGCCCAGGCATTTTTTTACACTTTAAAATGAAATGAAAAAAAATTTTAGAAAATTTCAAAAATACTCTAATCCCCCTCCTATCCCCTGCCTTTTAATTTAAAGGGGAGAGGAGAATATATAAGGGTGTGTTATATGGGTGGGAGAGTGAATCTAGCAGCTAAAGAGACTCAGTAATTGCCCAGATCCTTTACATTAGAGGTGTGACTGTGAGAGGAGCAGAGAGAAGCACAGGCAACCTGTTTCACACAGCTCAGAGAGGAGTGAGCACAGAGAGCACAGGACAGCCAATCACAGAACAGTGGGTATGTCCTGACCAAAGGTTGAACCAAATGCAGGCAGCCAATCACAACACAGGTGTTGTGGCCCACCAGTGGTTGAACTAAATCCAGGCAGCCAAGTACAGGTGGCGTGGCCTCACTCTAGGCTGCAGAAATCACTCTAGACACACATAAATTAGTTAACAGCTGCTATACTTAATGATTTAGATAATACAAACCAATTGCAAATATGCTGACTTTTGCTGTCCCCATCATTACAGATATAATCTTTGTAGTGAGAAAAAGCCTTTAAGTAATATGATAGATAAGGCCCTTATTATTAATATTTATGGACTGTATAATAACAGGGTGTATTCCAAAGGACTGAGGCATAGCAAATGTGGTGCCAATATTCAAAAAGGGGTAAAAAAGTGGGCTTGAAAAATATCGGCTTGTAATTTTAACCTCTGTTGTGGGTGAATAGTTTGAAGGTTTTCTTAGAGATGTTATCCTGGAGTATCTTACTGAAAATAAATGTGTAACTCTCTTTCAGCATGAAGGAGCCGTGCTGTCAAACTAATCTCATCAGCTTCTATGAAGAGGTTAGTTGTAGTCTGGATCAGGGTGAGGTACTGGATATCATATGTCTGGATTTTTCTAAAGCATTTAATACTGTGCCACACAAAGGGCATGTTCATACGACGAATTTGGCCGCAGTTATGGCCGTGAGTTCTGACGCGGTTTCCGCTGCCAAAACCACGTCCAAATCGCACCCAGTTTATTAACATGGTTTCCTATGGGAAACTGCGTTAATAATTACACGACGCAGGTGTTGCCACGGGTGTCGCCGCGGTTGGTGCGCGGCTGGGCCGCGGCTGACGGCGCGGTTTTCCCCCTGCCTACTAATTTGCATGGGGGCAAACTCTCGCCGCAAGCCGTGCAACAAACCACGCCCCACCTGCACCACGACCACGCCCACTCGGGAGACACGAGTTTGCGGTGAGGCTAGGACGAGGTTCTGGCCGTGGGAACCGCGGCGACAGCTGCGGCCAAAGACACCGTGTGAACGAGGTCAAAAGGTTGGTAAGTAAAAAGAGAAAATGTTAGCAAGTGGTGATAGAAAACAAAGGGTAGTAATTAACGGTACATACTCAGACTGGATCCCTGTTACCAGTGGGGTACCACAGGGCTCAGTATTGGGCCCTTTTCTCTTTAATATATTTACTAATGACCTATGCTCTGAAAAGTAATTAACACAATAGTGGATAATGTTTTATTACAAAGGGATCTGGATAAGTTGGAGCCCTGGACAGAGAAGTGGCAGATGAGGTTTAACACACATCAATGCATAGTTATGCACATGGGGAAGAAAAATCCATTACATGATTACCTGTTAAATGGAAAAAAACCTCTAGGTAGAAGTGACATGGAGAAGAACTTTGGAATCTCAGTGGACAGTAAATTTTATTGTAGCAGCCAGTGTCAGGCAGCAGCTGACAAGCTGAAACAGGATTATGGGGTGAATTAAAAGGGGCACAGATGCACACAATGAGAACATTGTCTCCCATTACTCAAGTCACTGGTTAGACCACACATGGAATATTGTGGACAGTTTTGGGCACCAGTGCACAGAAAAGACATTGTAGAGCTTGAACAGGTACAAAGGTGGGCAAAAAAAAAAAAGGACTGGGTGGACTGCAATACCCAGAAAGATTAGCCAGATTAGGGTTATTTAGTTTAGAGAAAAGATGACTTTAGGGGGACATAATTAATATATATAATTATATCTTGGGTCAATATAGAGATCTCTCCCATGACCTATTTATACCCAGGACTCTATTCAGAGCAAGGGGGTATCCTCTACGTTTAGAAGAAAGGAGTTTTTAATAGAGAAATAATTATTTGATGTAAGAGCAGGGAGACTGTGGAACCCTCTGCCGGAAGAAATTATAATGGTTCAAAAAGGGTCTGAATGCATTTCTAAATTGCAGTAATATAACAAGCTATAGTGACAAAGATTCTGGAAAAGGGTAATTGTTCCAGGGATTGGGAAGGACTTTTACCTAAAATGAGGACAATTCACTTCTACCTCATGGGTTCTTTTTGCCTTCCTGTGGATCAACACTAAAGCACAATAGGCTTGACTGGATGCACGTCTCTCTTTTTTTTTCTTAAGTTTAACAAACTATGTAACTATACGGTGTAAGAAATATACGCCAATATTTTGTCACTGGTTGGGCAAGAACTCTGGCGCAGTTCCCATGGTAAATGTACCAAAATGTATTTGTGTTAGACAACTCGAGGGAGTTATTCCAATCAAATAATATTTTACCCCCAATTTGCTGTATTTTTAAATATAAGCCAACCATTGGTGAACATTTTCTTAAATCAACTGGAGCCACAAACATTTGCTGAAAGTTGTTGTTAGAGCCAGATGAAGTGACTAACAAAATAAAGTAAATTTAATACACATAGTTTTGAAGGTGCACCGCTATCAAAAGTCTATGGAGTTTATTTGAAAGGTTCTTTCAATGTATTACACATATTATCCACTATTAGTCTTTATACATTAAATTAATTTACTTCTGTCTAAAAACATAGCTATTAAACTAGATGTAGATAATGATATTGTGCACAGCAATCTGCAAAACCATAAAGCCACATCTTCTTCATTACACAAGATTGCTTGTCTGACCATCAAATTTGTATTTGTGGAACACAGTGATGTACAGTAGCAGAGCTGAATTTTTCATTGAATTGTTTACACAGTTGTTTATCTAAAGAGATACATTATATACAACAAAAGATAACACTGGAATAAATGTATCAAATGACAAACAGTTCTTTTGTATTTTGTACAAACAACACTGTCGTATCTGTAATATAAAAGGTATATCAAATTCATGATATATAAGGTTCACAACCCAGAAGATCATTGAGTAATAGTCTATACAGCATGAAATAAACCAACTAGATTCTATAAAGCCAAGTTTTCAAGTTCAAATTGTCATTCACTTATCAACTAGCGATGAGTCATTAGAAAGAAATGCTATGAATGAACCAAAGTACTTACAGAACAGTGTCTTGTCTATGGATTACACTCCATATCCTGCTGCATTTGCAGTGCAGTCGAGAGTGATGTTCATCTGCAAAGATGTTTTCTTTATTCTACTCCAGGCTGCTTTTCTCTTATATTCCCCAGGTATCCTGTGACTCGTTTATGTTGTTAGCGGAGTTCTGCAGCTCTCTTAGCAGGGATGAGGAGGCTTCACACATTCATGTTGGCTCTTAGATTTCTGGCTGCTGAATACAATAGACATAGGGCTGTCAAGTGATAGCAAGATGAGCCTCTGGGGAGACGGCAAGAGGTCAGATTTGATAAAACGTACAAAGCCGAACAATAAACCCACATTTTCTTTTTGATATGCTGGCATTTACAACTTAAAGGGAAACCCCTGAGAATCTAAAGGGGCAAACCTCCCGTGAAAACAGTAATATTCTTACATACTTCCCATCCTCACATTGAGGATAAAGTGCAAGGTGAAAGTAAAAAAAGCTGTCCCTTGGGGGGTTGTTTGAAATTGCTACATTGTACAATACAGAGCATAGTAGTTTATAGCAATGAATAATGAGCCAAGTAAAGAAAAAAAGTTGTATGGAGGTAAAAAATATCTATGACTTTATGTCAATAAATTTGTTAAACAGTTAAAGGGGTTGTCTCGCTACCAAAGATTAGTTTTCCCAAATTGGGAAAACACAAAAAGGGAAGACTTTTTTTCCAAAATTTTATTGTTTTTGTTCGTTGTTTTTTTTTTAAGGAGCGCAAGGATTTTTATCCCCTTTTAAAAGGGAAATCAGGGGGTTTCCTAAGTGTTAAACGTGTATTTTCCCCCAAATGTGTTTGTTCTATTGATAGCAGGGAGTGACACTTTCCACACGGGTTTTCCGGGCCACCCACAGAAGCCCAGACACTGAGGGGCTTTTGTTTTAAATCTGATTTTTTAAGAAAAAAAAACAAAAAATTTTTTATTTGTTTACTTTAGCCCCCAGAAACTTTTTCCTTGGTAGAAGGAAATTTAGAATCTAGATAAAAAAATAAAAAACGGGGGGAAAAACACTGAGTATATGCTAATTACAGAAGCTGACCGGAAGTGACAGAGCAAAGCAGCATTATTTCATTCATGCATCCTATGAAATTATGAGATGAGACAACCCCTTTAAGTCTGAACCACTCCTTTTGGCAGAGCAGCAATAGGTGGGTTAATCCATATTTTTTCCATCAGCATAAAAGTAATCAAAATATTCTATTAACGCATTAAAATTTTTTAAAAAAACAACAGGAGTAGATCTAAAAAAAAATTAGAAAAAAACAAGTCTTCATCTAAAAACAGTTTCATTTTATTATATCAGAGCAAAGCAGGTACCTACGCGGGAAGACAAACCCCAGATGTGCCAACCCTTACGTACCTTTTGGGATGTTTCTTGGGTTTAAGAAAGTGTTAAGCATACAAAAGGGCATTGGCACCCTTGGGGAAATGTCTATTGTTTAAAACTG
This sequence comes from Phyllomedusa bahiana, assembly GCA_025379985.1. NCBI lineage: Eukaryota > Metazoa > Chordata > Amphibia > Anura > Hylidae > Phyllomedusa > Phyllomedusa bahiana. Next base: position 11,408 of record JAODAL010041803.1, read on the forward strand.
ATAAATAAAAATAAAATTCCCTTTAAAACCCAAATAAAAAATGAGTGGAACTTCTTCTTCCCCTAAAAAATTAATTGCTTTTTTTGCCACTGAAGCAATGCCAGCTGAAGCTGTACTGCCTCACAGAGATCAAACATCCCCCCATATTTGGAAAGAGACAAGTGAATAAAGCTGATGTTTATCATTGTTAATTTGGATTCTGACAAATTTTGTTTGCCATTTGCTGGGCAACACTTGGCAGTTTGGAAATACTTTCAGATCTGCATATTGGCTTTGTTAATTTTGTCCCAATAGACATCCCAAAACACGGATGGAAAATACAATAAGCTGATATGCCCATTAAGTCCTATCCAGAAATTATTTAAATACTAATAATTCTAAAAAGAAATTACAAAAAATATTTAAAAGTGTTCACTAATTGATTCATTTTAAACCCCAGTCCTGTTTTCTTATTTTCATTTTGAATTGGGGATGTTTCGGGCTTCTACTAGGCTGCAGTAGAAGCCCAGGTCTATGTTATAGCAACCAGTGGGAGCTATCTTTAGAGATTGGACAGGTCTGAAAATATAGACCGGGAGCTGTGCGCCCATAAAAGGGGGTTTTCTAGGAATGGGTAGGCATGCTAATGGAATATATTGCAAAGGTTGTTTTGAAGATCTTTAAAATAAAAAGCACCCTTTGTGTGGACAACCCTTAAGGCAAAACCCCATTTTTAGAAAAGTTTAAAAAATTAAAAGGTTTTTTTAATTTTTTTGGGTCTAAATTGCTGTGATACAAAAAGATAGTTTAATTATTTTTTTAAAGGTTTTATCCCGGTAAAAAAAGGGTTTTTAAATTTAAAAAATATTTTGGCCAGCATAAACCCTGAATCTTAGATAATGGGGAAAGGCAGGGTATAGGGGTAATCGGAAATAGGTCCTGAAGGTGGGGGTCTTGTGGGGGGGAAATTTACCTTTTTTGTAATTCCATAGGGGCCGGCCCCAAATGAAAGTGTATGGATTTATATTATATATAATATATATATTTATATATTTTAATATATATAATATTTATTTATATATATATTTTTAAATATATTACTATATATTTTTTATTATATAAAAATTTATATATATCAGAGATATTGAAGGTTAAGTTCTATCTGTATCTTAAGGGATGTATTATTTTTGACAGTGAATAGTTTTGGTACCATAATTGAGCATCCTGGATTTTCTGTGATCATTATCCTGTAGATACCTACCATAATAAAACTATTTTATCAGTTTATTTTATACTATGCCTTAGTATACTCCTGCGTGCTAGCGCATTATACTGTGTGTCACTATAACAAAAACTGTGTTAAATCAATTTTAAATTTGCCCTTAAAACATTACTGAACAGACAGTTTGGGGTATTAGTGGGACTGCGCAGGGTTTTTTATTTTTAGTGGATTAAGAAAACTGGCAACCTGATCAAAGTAGTAAACTTCTTTGTTCATGCTGCGGTAATGGACCAGGGTGATAAAAGGGTTAAGTGTCCAGGATCGGAGGTTCCTCTATATTTTTTTGTAGGCCCTTTTAAGAAAAAAAGTTTTATAACTGGCTCCTTAGAGCAAAGGCTGACAAATAATTGTGTTTTCCTTCCTCCTGTGCAGGAACATAAAATACAACTGCAACTAAGAAAAAAGCCCTCTATTGTCAGAAGATTGTAGGTTGCTGTAAAGGGGTTTAATAAGCCGATTCTGACCCAGGAATAAAGAGAACGGGGGATTGCGACCCCCTAAAACTTTTTTAACAAATTTCAAAAAAGGGAACCCCAAAAAAAAACCATAAGGTAAATAACAAACAAACCAAAACAAAACCTTATGGAAAATTAGAATAAATCTTTATTACACAAAATAATGTAAAACAATTAAAAAACAATGAAAAACTAACAAAAAAGTATACATTAACCACCCAAAAGAAAAAAAAAGATATCTCCACCCTCTTTTGGGAAAATAAACTGAAAAAAAACATCTAGGGAAAGAAAAAAACAAAATGTTATAAATTCAAATTTCCCCCGTAGAACATACTTAGCCAACCAGCCCCCTGTGTGGGAGGGGGCCAAACCCGAAACGCATTTCCCCTTAAAAAAATTTCCCTTTAAAGGGGGGAAACTAATGCCTAGGATTTTTTACCCGGAGATAATTGCAAAACCCTTTTTTTATCATTTATTTAAATGAAAAACTATAGAATTTTTCAAAAAATCTAAGTTTATATGCCCCGTGCTTTAGAAAAAATTTTTTACTTTTTTTCTTTTTTTTATTTTGGGGCCCCACAAAAAAATTAATTAAATTTCTGGGGGTGGGCAATTTATTGCAATATTTGGAGATAGGAAGAAATTGCTTTCCCTTTCGGAAAATGGCTTTGGCTTGTTTTGTCCTCATTTGACACTGCAGGACCCAAAAACAATGGATTTTTTTGATTTTTTTTGTATTATAAAAAAAAGAATTTAAATTTTATAGTTACTTTGGGTCAAATAAAAAAAACAGGTTCATTGAGATCAAACCCTTTGGAAACCCTTTAAAACATCTTAAAAATTCCAAAGGGCCCCAAAGTCCTCAAGGAAAAAAACGGTTTAAATCCTTTTTGTTTCGGGGGCAGTTTTCTTTATTAAGTATTTTTAGTAAGTCTGTAATTATTTTAAAATAAGTTTTATTTTTTTTTGTTTTTTATAAGGATCTTTTTTTGGGCCCAAATAAGACATTTCACTTACTCCACTCCAAGATTCCTTACATATCCCATCTGCACCTCCTTCACAGGGTCACTAGAAATCTTTTAGTGGAACACCAGCGTTCTAAAAAACTCGAAACATGCTAAAAAACTTCTTTCTCTGTTTTCCCGACAGAAGGTGTGTACTAAAAAAATTTTTGGGGGATGGGTGAATCAGAAAATGTGGACAGAAATTTTCCTCTTTAAAAAACCCTTTTAAAAAATATGAAATACTGGCCAGAGTCTTTAAACAGAATGTGACCGGCATTTTACACTTGCTGTGTGGTTATACCCTTATTGACCAAATCAATATATCAAAAGCAACAATAAAAAAATTAATATCCCCACATAGACCACATTCAATATAAAGAACTAATAAAACCATTTGTATGTTATGAAAATTAACAATTCACTAAGACAATATTTCCCATACAGACCAATATGGTGATCCCGATGTACACAGGACTTTCAGAGTATATTATCTCAGTGCAGGGCCCTTTTAAAGGGGTAGATATCAGTGTACCGGGCTCTTTAAATTAAAAATCACCCCATCATAAAAATTATAGGGGAAATACCGTTTCATGTAGGGGCGGGCAGTGCTGTTTCCCCCCGCCCGCCCCCCTGCCCGCAAGGGGCCGGCAGGGGTGCCGCGGCTACCCGACCACCCCCTCCCCACCCAAGTCGGCTTCCTTATCCCCGCCCTCCGGTGTACGCTGCTCTGCCTTTGGCCCCCCGCGCGCCCCCCCCCCGGCCCGCGCGCCGTAAGTGGTTGGATTTAAAGGCCATACACGTATTTGGGTCAATTCCCGGGTTCTGGTCCTTATAAGGAAATGCCCCCAGACCTCTGAGGTTGGGGGTGCGTTTGCTTTTTTGGTGTTGGAAAGTCCTGTCTAATCAGTGTACCATCCCTTACTATGATTCTTGACCTTGCCCTTTTTCTGCTGCCCTACCCCTTTCCCCCTCTCTGACCCGAATTTCCCCGCCGCCCTTAATGAAAATGTTGAAAAGGGGTAGGGCCCCAATACTGACCCTTGTGGTACCCCCCTATAACAGAATCCTCGAGTATGTACCGTTAATTAACCTTTTTTCCATTTCTTACCCACTTGCAACCCTTTTCCCCAGTCCAAACATTTCATTTTATTTTCCAACCTTTTATTGGGACCGTATCAAAAAGCTTTTAAAAAAAACTGATATAGGGAAACCAGTGCCTCACCCCCATCCAATTAGCCTGACTTCCCCATAGAAGTATGAGATTAGTTGAAGGACCATCCCTTTATAAACCCATGCTGGAACAGGAATACATTTATTTTCAGTGAGATACTCCGGATCATCTCTGAGAAAAACCCTTTAAACTTTTTTCCTAAAAAAGGTTAAACTTTCGGCTAATTTCCTGGACCTTTTTGATCTTTTTGAATTTTGGGACCACATTTGCTATGCGCCCAACCTTTGGGGAAAACCCCCTTATTAACAGTCCCTAAATTTAAGAATAGGGCCTATCTATGACACTTAACCCTTTTGGGGAAATGGGGGTATCCATTTGGGCTTGGGGAATTTTTTTAATCTTCTTTAAACAGAGTGCCTTTTTCCTGGGGTTTAAAAAGAAACTTTTTTGTTGGGTTTTTTTCCCCTCTGTTAAACGGAAGCTCTCCTCCTATAAATACAGTGGAGAAAAAAGTGTTTCATAGGTTTGCTTTTTTTCTCATCGCCCTCTACTGTCTCTCCCTCAGTATTTTTCAAAGGGCCAACATTTTCTGTTTTAATCTTTTTACTATTTATATAGTTAAAAAATATTTTGGGGTTAGTGTTACTTTCTATAGCGATACGTCTTTCCGTCTCCAGCTTTGCTTCCTTTATCTTTATTTTACACACTTTATTTTTTTCCCTATAGCTTCTTAGTGCCTCTTCACTGCCCTCCTGTTTTAGTAGGTGAAACGCTTTCTTTTTGTTTTTTATTGCCTCTTTTACATCCCTGTTGATCCACATTGGGTTTTTCCTGTTTCTAATTATTTTATTACCATAAGGTATGTACCTCTCACAGTGGTAGCCTAGGATGTTTTTAAAAATATCCCATTTATTATTTGTTCTGCCATATTTAAACACATTGTCCCAGTCAATACGGTTTAGGGCCTCCCTAAGCAGAATAAAATTAGCCTTCCTAAAATTCAGTGTTTTTGTGGCTCCTTGACAAAAACTCTATTGAAGGATAAATGGAAATTTATTATATTATGGTCACTATTTCCTAGGTGCCCCTCAACCTGAACCTTTGTTACTCTGTCAGGTCTATTAGTCAATATTAAGTCTAGAAGGGCCTTTCCTCTAGTCGGTTCTTGCACCATTTGGCAAAGGTAATTATCATTATTTATCGACAAAAACCTGATTCCTTTATGAGAGCTACAGGTTTCAGATTCCCAATTGATGTCTGGATAGTTAGTCGCCCATATTAATAACCTCATTCTGATTAGCCGCCTCATCTATTTGCCTTAGGAGTACATCTTCACGGGTTCTGTTATATCTGGGGCCTATAGCAGACCCCTATTAGTATTATATTGTTATTGTACCCCATGTATATTTACCCAAAATGATTTCACATGTTCATTACCTGTACCTATATCTTCCCGCAATGTTGGCTTCAGACAGGATTTTACATAGAGACATACACCTCCCCACTTCCGGGAAAAAAATGCATGGAAAGAGTTTCCTTATCCAGGGAAAGTTTTTGATTTGGACTCCCGAGATTTTTTCTTGATCCGCCCTTTAAAGGGGTATTGAGGCAAGCCGGGGGGGAAGTACATCCCCTTCAAAGGGGACAAGTAAGGTTGGGATGGGAAAGGGGCCCCACACTTTAGGACCTTTGACCAAAAAATTCAGGAGGTTTCTTGTGTCAAAAGTTTAGGGGGTTTTTTGCTTGATGTGGGAAAAAAAAATTTAGAATCCCCAAGGGAAAAGTTGTAGAGCTTCATTTTGAAATTTGGGGATTTGGGATTTAAAAAACTTTCCAAAAATTAATCGTATAGCAATTTATTGTTTTCAAAAAGATCCTTTCAAACAATTTTTTTGGGGAAGTAGGAGAGATAAGTAGTCTAGACAGGGGTCCAAAGTCCAATTGGGGCCCGGGGAGGTTAAGGGGTCTGGGTTTGGTCGGGCCCCACTTAACACAGAAAAGGAATCAAGGGGGAAAATACGTCCGGGGTTTAAAGTCAAATTTTCAGAAAACCCATTTGGGTGCACCTTGGGCCTTTCAAGGGGGGCCCTTTAAATTTTTAAAAATTGACGGTCAACAGGGGGAAAATGACTAACAAATGGGGTTTTTGAGCAAATTTAAAAAAACGGTAGACGTAAGCTTCCGGGAAACCCAAATGAAAGGGCGAAAGGGGGGTCCCTTTTGGTTGGAAAGGCCCGGGTAAGACGCATCTTAGGGTATGGGTTTTTTGGTACGGGCTATAGTTAAGATTAAAAATTTAGGTCCCCAAAGGGAAAGGGTTATTTTTTGTGGGCTGAGGGGCCCTTTTTTGTTTGTTGATTGAATTTAATTGTTGCAGGGCCCCCCAAAATTTATACTGAAAGGGTTTAAATTGGGTTATATCTTTAGGGTAAATTTTTGGGAGTTGCTCTACATTGGTAGCAAATTCCATTTGTTGTCACGACTTTACGGGGGCACTGCCTCATGATGTGTCCGGATCGGTTTGCATGTAAAAACCAGTTTTATTCTGAGTCGGCCTGGTCGCCAGGTTGGCGCTCTGGAAAGGTCGCGCACCGTTAGCACTATAGGAGCCTGTAATTATACCCAGAGAAACTTGCTTGATTGATTGTTAGATATGGTGTCCTGGCTGACTAAAGCCCGTGGGAGTTCTTGAAATAGGTCCACCTTAGAAACTTTCTTTAACTGGTGGGAAGATCAGTCTGAGGTCATCAGAACACTGTGCTTAGCAATGGAGAAAAGTTTGGACTTCCAGAAAGCTCTGCATATTTGCTTGAATTGTTTCAAACGCCGGGAAAAGAGGATTTTTGACTTTAGTGTTCATGTTCAAATCCATGGACCTGAAATAAGCAGACAGTTGTGACAACAATTCTCCATGATTCAAAGACTCTGAGTATAATGAAAGATATTGACTGAGGACTTTCCAAGCTCCCTTTGCCCAAGAATAAGAGGACGTCAGAACTGTTCCCCAATGATATACCTGATGTCCCACAGTGTCGTCATGTAGGCTGATTTATGTTAGCAAAAGTAATCCCCAGCCTTGATGTTGGCAAAATGGTATAATCTGTCCCAAGAGCAGAATATTCTTATGTATTTGGCTGATGCCACTTAAAATCCATAGGTTTTTCTCAGGTCTGGCATTTGGGTTAGTAATTATTACTTGTTCGGTTTAAAGGCCTGTACTTGTTGAATCCTGTATAGTGTGGCTGGCGCTGATGGATGAGAAGTAGCAACCAAAAGAAAGAGAATCCCGGCTGAGAGGAGTGATGGATGTTGATGGTAATGGTTTGTGGTATGTGAAATTCATGTATATTCTGGTACGGTGTGGAGGTAAAGATGATGTATTTGGCAGCAGAACCAGTATACCCACTAGGTGAAGTTCCCTGAGAGGAGTGGTTGAGTAAGGGTGAGCCATGTATCTTCATACATTTGGCCATAGCATCTGTTAGTACCACTACAGTATTCTCATTGACCGGCCCTGAAGGAATGGGCTGTGCTCAAGTAAGGCGTGATTATGGCCTGTACACATGCATTGGTGGAATGCTAAGAATGCCAGAAGAATGAGGGGTATGGACATGATTGAACTGTTCGCTTGGACGACTTCAAGTACTTATTATCAGTTTTGCTTCACAACTGAACACAATTGTCATGGATATGTTATTAATATACGGTCCAACAGCATGGATAATGTAATCACTGTTTATTCTGCCGGCTCGAGTGATGAGTACAGTGGACACAGGAAAAGGCACACCAACAAACATGAAACTGAATCATTACAGGCTTGCTGTATCTCTCTACCACCATGTTCAACCAATTTGTGCCGCTATGCCACCACGATGCGCAGATGCCATTTGCAGATTGCAACTGCCATAGTATCCTAAATACAATGTCCCCCACAATGAAGGCAAAGTGGTGTTGGTCCCAAATTAGGTAATGAACGTACAAACCTCAGTGATTTAATTTCACTTTTAGGGACCAATATTCACCCGTAGGGTTATGAGGAGTAGGTTGGTCGTGAGTTTGATTGTGACGGTTACGGTGATCCGCGGACCACCGCAAGCGGTGTAGTTAAGCCACGCCGGGAACGGAGCTAATGCCCCCGTTTTCACCAAGCCCCCCGCAAAGCGGGATGACTTGCTGCGGCGTTGAGGCTACAGTCGTTACCCCTACGTGACTTGCTTCGGTGGCGGCCGGGTACAGCGGGTACAAATTCGTAATTCCAAAGCGTATCGGAACGCAAAGGTCAGCAGCGCAGAGTTCGGGTCAAGACGGACCAGACTCAGGCAGCGGCAAACGCAAGGTCAGGAAACGTACGGAACGACTGGTACACGATAACAATACGACTCTAGGACACTCCAAACTCACTCTAAGCACAACCAACAATCTGGCAACAGGTGCCGGCGGAAACATTTATAGAGGACCAGCACCCGCAATAAGCCAATTACAGGACACCTGCCCTTTACAATTTAAACCAAGCAGGCGCGCGCGCGCTAGGGGCGAGCATGCGCACGACGCCGGACGGACAGAAGCGCCGTTGCACCGGAGAGGGGCCAGGTAAAGCGACTGTGGGACAGGTGGCCGCGGTGACCGCATGCCAGCGCCGCGGCCCTGCAGCAGGGAAAACGCCGCAGGGCACCGCCCCGCGGCCGCCATGACATTGTGATAGACCTGTGGGCAGTATCCCCAAGGAATCACGGGTAGTCTGAGTAAAGTTCACGGCAGCAGTCTGTGTGCTGTGACAATAAGAAAATACCGGGAGTTCTTTAATTTGGGTTTCAGCTGTGAAGTCGGCATTCTGTAGCAAATGGCACCTTGATCCCTCCCCACTTCCTTCTCCATTCGCATTGAAAGTCAGAATAGCGGCTTTAGAGAGACCGTGTCCTAGAAAGCAGTGACAAGTTAGAGGGGGATGCGGGCTGCTGGTAGTGTTTGTTGTGATGTTGCAGGTGTGCTGGCGCAAACGTTATCATACGACAGTTGCGTATCAATGTTTATATTAGCAGTAACAAGTGAATTGCCTGGAGGAGAGGTGGGAGTAGGAATGTTACTAGGTGTAGCAAGATAGCCACTGTTCACCTTCAACCCGGAGCTTCCAGGTTCTTTGGATTGCTTAGGACTACAAATATGGCCACAGGAAGTGGAAGAGGTGGGGCTTGATGATGCTTTTCCGGATATAGAGGGTGTGAGGACTTCATTAAAATGGCTACAGGAAATAATGTAAGGTGAAGTAATACAAGGTGGGATTAGTGTTGTACGTTCCCTCCCACAATCTACGCAATTTTCACAGCCAACATTGAAAGTCGCCATCTTGGAATGGCGGCAGCTCACTCCTTATACATATGCATTCTTCCAATCCGGCTTATTTTTTACAGTCAGTTTCAATGTAATTATACGCTGCCAAGCCACCGTTAGCTTGTAGAATGCCTCTGCAATTTTTTTTCCCAGTGCCATCTCCCACATGTTAGCTGTAATCTCCGTGATTTATGCACATTGCACACAGAGAGTATCATTAACTTTTAAGTCCAACATATTTTACTTTTTGAGCTTCAAGCTCAGCCCGTGAGTGATTACAACTACTCGACCGCACTTTTTGACTGAGCGCTATAATTTTTCACTATGCCACAGAGACGAGGGGAGAAAATGTGAGCCCGCAGCTATCCGCTATGACCCCCCCCCCTAACTGATGCTTTGAATTGAAGCCAAGATTATAAACTCTGCCAAAATTCAGTGTGAATGATAACTAGTGACGTAGCCTAAATATAATATTAACCCTGATTGTAGTCACAAATTAAACAGAACAAATAAAACAGAACAAATTAACACAAGTGTATGTTGAAATTAAGCCCCAAACATACCTAACACTACATAATGTCCTCTGCTCGTTAGCAGGTTTTAGGTATTCTCAAAAATTCAGATCATCTGTCTATATAACTATAAAAGGCTTTGGCTACTCTTTAACCAGTTCTCTTCAGAAACTCAGATCATCTGTCTATAACATCTGTCTATAACAGGCTTATCAGAAACTCAGATCATCTGTATATAACTATATCTGTATATAACTGTATATAACTATAACAGGCTTCGGTTGTTACTGGATTTCTTCTTGGGGACTGTTTCCCCGATATCTCATTTATACATCAAGAGCCCAGCTCCTGACCTACGCTGGAATATGATACCCAAAGGAAAATACACTATCTAGTCATGTGTTCTTTACAGAGCAACAAGCAGAGACATAAATTGGTAGCGTTTAAAAGGTATATGCATATGATACGCAGACCAGTACCAGAGCACACCCTGGAGGCACACCTGAACGCTTACACAGGTCTCCTAAGGGAGGCGACAACCAGCAACCAGATTCTCACTAGACTGTCTGAAGGGATAAGCCACGGATTTATAAAAAAAACAGCGAATTTACCCTTTATGAGTTGATCAGACTCAGAAGTTAAGACAGTCCAGTGATCGTCACGTTGACGGTAAGGCGTCAGAACCCCTCCGGATGTTTGGAGCATGGCACCACTGTCAAAATGCTAAAATCAGGTGTGGAAATTATCCTTTGTTCCACTCCTTTATCCAATTAAATGTCTCCACCGAATTATATTATTATTACAGCTGTCGACAGCCGGAGCTCGAGAGATACGACCCACACCTCCGTCTGGGACATAAATCTGCTTTATTAACAGGAAGTAACAGTTTGATATCTTCCACATATTAAAAATCACATGATCATTCTATCATTGGCTAATTGGCTGTTGCTGAAACCTCATAGTCTCCTGTATCTACATAAGGTTGCTAGGCATTAGTTGATAAGAGACATTCTGAGAGAGAAATTTCTTTGGTTTCTTGATAAATGTTCTCGCTGAAGCAGACAGTGCATCCGTTCAAGTAAAGCTGTGTGAAAGATATCTGATACTTCGATAAGGATGTGTAGCAGTAAAAGCAATTTAAACAAACTATCCGATGAGCTTAATAAGAATGTAATGATGAAACAGACTTTGATGTTTTTCCCTTAAATTACCAACTTGACAGTATGTAAGTACGTTATATCATGTAGAGTATGTCTGTTGCTTTCATACACTATATACTAGCACATAATTATGACAACACGCTTCAGTATGTTAGTACGCAATATCATGTACAGTGTATGGCTGTTGCTATCATATACTGTATACCAGAGCATAATTATGTCAACCTGTTTCTGTATGTATGTAAAATCATGTACCGGAAGACTGGAGGGGGAGGGGTGTATGCCTCTATGTAAAATCCTGTCTGAAGCCAACACTGAGGGAAGATATAGATATAGGAAATGAACATGTGGAATCATTATGGTCAAATATACATAAGGGTAACAACAATAATAAGGCCCCCAAATATAATGTAACCCATGGAAGATGTGCTCCTCAGGCAAATAGATGAGGCGGCTAATAAGAATGAGGTTGTTATTATGGGCCACTTTAACTACCCAGACATAAATTGGGAAACTGAAACCTGTAGCTCTCATAAAGGAAACAGGCTTTTGTCAATAACTAAAGATAATTACCTTTCCCAAATGGTGCAGGAACCGACAAGAGGAAAGGCCCTTCTAGATTTAATATTCACAAATAGACCTGACAGAGTAACAAGTTCAGGTTGAGGGGCAACTAGGAAATAGTGACCATGATATAATAAATTTCCATTTATCCTTCAATAGAGTTTTTTGTCAAGGAGCCACAAAAACATTGAATTTTAGGAAGGATAATTTTATTCTGCTTAGGGAGACCCTGGGCCCTATTGACTGGGACAAGGTGTTTAAAAATAGCAGAACAAATAATAAATGGGATAATTTTCAAAACATCTTAGGCGCCCATTGTGAGAGGTACATACCTTATGGTAATAAAATAATTAGGAATAGGAAAACCCTAATGTGGATCAACATAATGTAAAAGAGGCAATAAATAACAAAAAGAAAGCGTTTCATCTACTAAAATAGGAGGGCAGTGAAGAGGCACTAAAAAGGAAAAAATAAAAAAAATGGTAAAAATAATGATAAAGGCAGCAAAGCTGGAGACAGAAAGACATAATGCCACAGAAAGTAAAAGTAACCCCAAAATATTTTTTAATTCTATAAATAGCAAATAGATTAAAACAGAAAATGTAGGCCCTTTGAAAAGTATTAAGGGAGAGACGGTAGAGGGTGATGAGAAAAAAGCAAACCTGCTAAACAATATTTTCTCCACTATATTTACCGAGGAGAATGACCTGTTGATGAGCAGAGGGATGAGGTAAACTCCAACTTAAATGTTTCTTGTCTAACCCAGGAAGAAGTGCATCTCCATTTTAAGAAGATTAAAATAGACAAATCCCCATGTCCTGATGGCATACACCCATGTGTCCCAAGGGAGTTAAGTAATGTCATAGATAGGCCCCTATTCTTAATATTTATGGACTGTCTAATAACGGGGTATGTCCCAAAGGATTTACGCATAGCAAATGTGGTGCCAATATTCAAAAAGTGACCCTGGAAAATATAGGCCAGTCAGTTTAACCCTGTTGTGGGTAAAATGTTTGAGGGTTCTCTAGGAGATGCTATCCTGAACTATCTCACTGAAAATAAATGTATAACGCCGTTCCAGCATGGGTTTATGAAGGATCGGTATTGTCAAACTAATCTCATCAGCTTCTATGAGGAACTTAGTTCTAGACTGGATCGGGGTGAAGCATTGGATGTCATATATCTAGATTTCTCTAAAGCATTTAATACTGTGCCACATAAAAGGTTAGTAAGTAATAATGAGAATGCTTGGACTGGGGTAAAATGTGTGCAAGTCGGTAAGCAACTGGCTCAGTGATAGAAAACAAAGGGTGCTGATTAATGAGACATGCTCAGACTGGATTTACTAGTGAGGTACCACAGGGCTCAGTATTGGGCCCTATTCTCTTTAATTTTTTCATTAATGATCTTACACATGGATTGCACAGTAAAGTATCACTACAATATCCAGAAAGATTAGCAAGGTTAGGATTATTTATTTTATAGAAAAGGCGGCTTTGGGGGGTCATAATAAATATGTTTAAATATATTAAAGGTCAATATAGAGATCTCTCTCAAGATCTATTTATTCCCAGGACTGTATCTAGAACAAGGGGGCATCCTCTACGTCTTGAGGAAAGAAAGTTTCTACATAAACATAAAGGATTCTTAACTAGAGCAGTGAAACTGAGGAAATTGTTTTGGTGAATTCAATAACAGAGTTCAAAAGGGGTCTGGATGCATTTCTGGAGAGTAATAATATAATAAGTTATAATGACTAGAATTCTGGAGAAGGGTTGTTGATCCAGGGATTGTTCTGATTGCCAGATTGGAGTCAGGAAGGAATTTTCTCCCTAAAATGAGGACAATTGGCTCCTGCCTCATTGGGTTTTTTTGCCTTCTTCTGGATCAACACTTTAGCACAACAGGCTGAAATGGATGGACGTCTGTCTTTTGTCGACCTTACATAATATGTTACTATGTTACTATGTATAGTATCTGGCTGTTGCTATGTTATACTGTTATATGTTTTATTATGCAAGTACGTAATATCATGTAGAGTGTATGTCTGTTGCTATCATACACTACATACTAGCTCATTATTATGACTACACGCTTCAGTATGTCAGTACATACAGTAATATCATGTACAGTATATGGCTGTTGCTATTTTATACTATATACCAGAGTATAATTATGACATGTTTCAGTATGTAAGTATGTAATATAATTTATATTAAATCAAAAAAGTCTTGGTAGCAGTCACCCCTCAGGAGGAAAAACGCGAAGTTCTGAACACCAGGCTCCAAACATGATCCTGCTCGGATGTACCAGCGGCCCACCAGTATAAATATGCAACTTTGTACTTGTCCAAGCACAGAAAGATCCAGCAGGTAAAATTCATGTATCTTTATTCTATATTACAAACGTACAAACACATGAAGAAACATCTGTGTTTTAGCGTCAACTGACGTGTTTCAGGTTCCGGCCATACACTTGTTCACAGTTCTGTGTGTTGCATATCATTTATATGGTTATTGCTTTTTTGGCACAATAGCTAGCAACCATTGAGGCAGAACCTATAATCTGTAGATGCTGTTTTGTGTGTAATAATTATTGCATCTGCTTTGTAGTAAAACACAAACCTCATATTTTATTAATTTCCAAAACTATGCTATTCATCCAACACATCTAAAAAGTCTGTAAAATAAGATGTCACAACTGGAAAAAATAATAAAATACTTGAATCTAAAGCCTTCTTTATTGTCAACTGGACATCCCATATTCTTTGTCATTGATATATTAATCTCATTAGACCAAAAGGATGTTGTGTAAGACATTCACGTTACTGTATTGTACAGTATTATAATTTTTCCAGCCTTGGCTTGTCATCAACATTTTCAGGGACATCAGAACAATTCTAGAATTGATAGTTTTAATTAAAAAGTATACTCATTCATATTTAATAGACATATTTAATGAATTATTAATGGAAGACACATTTACAATCGCGTATGCGGTTATAAAGATAATGCAAAAACCAAATGCTGATGAAAGTATATGCTGTAAACTGAATACACATACATTCATCCTAACAACTAATTTCTATATACCAATATTAATACGTATGTAGCCATGTAAAATTCTAGATCCTGGCTGGTAGCGGCTCTGGGCTCAGAGCTGGGGTCTCCCTTGGAGCAGATTGGTTCTTGCTTTGTGGGTTTCAGGGCATTCACCAGTGGGAGGCTGGGCTTGAATTCCTTGTCTCCCTCCCTTAACCCACATTTTCCCCACCCTTGGCTGAACTTGATGAACATGTGTCTTTTTTCAAACGTACTAACTATGCAACTATGTAACAAGTATGATGTAGTAAATGTCTATAGTGTTGGGTATGTGATTTATGGTCTGTCTTGTGTACACTTGTTCTCAGGGTGGGGTCTAGATGGTTCTCCCAGGTTCTGCAGAACCAGCTGTTAAATAAAAGCCTATTACGGGAGCCAGTTTGAAGAGGGACCTTGGACAGTTTCTTCTGGATTCAGTTGTTTCTGTGTTCTTAGGCCTTGGATACAATTGAATAATAAGTGCTTACCAGCAGACTCAGAGGAGATCCTAATTTCTTATGAAGCAGGCACAAGATAATTGGCGACATGTATAAAATTTTGCATCAACACGCCAAATTTCATGCGCCTAACATAAGTCTAGAATGCGCCTGGTTTATGAACCCGCTATACAGCGGGTCATAAATCAGACACATTCTAGCGCTCGGATGACAGTTTGGGATCAGGTATACCACTTTGAAAGTGGTATACCTGTTTCAGCTGGAATGTGCCCAGAAATGCCATAGCGAAGCTATAAACATGTAGCTTCACTATGGTTCTAGTGCGCCCCGCCTCCCGCACGCCCCCCAAGACTGGTGAATTACAAAGCGCATACAAAAATGTATGAACGAGGCTGCGCCTGATATCGGGCTGAAAAGACGGCAGATAACTGGCACAGCCCCGTTGATACATGTCGCCCTATATCTTAACGCCCCTGGAGCCACAACTGACCTGACCATTTCTAGATGGCAGCATGAGAACTGGGATAGTGACTATCCTCTACTCAAATTACAGGTGCTCAGTTTATTTTATTGATTACAAGAAGCAAGGAACACACTATTGATAACATGGGGCAAAGTATTTTATTTCATTGCAGGAGACATAGTGGGCCTTATTTATCTAAACTGTCGAGCTGTAAAACTGTCTTTGCCTGTAGTAGCAACTGATAAGAGCCTAGGGCCACATGCATGATACAGTTTTGGTCTAAAACTCACTTTTTTCCCAATATGTTTCTATGGGGAAAAAAGTGAGTTTTAGACCAAAACCGTTTCATACATGTGGCCCTTAGTTTTCATGTCTTATACTGTTGTACAAGACCTGTCCTCAAAATACTGAGAAAGTGATTTTAGTATCTAAGTATAGAATTTTTTGGTGCAAAACAATCAGACCAGAACCAACTCCTACTTTAGATAAGTGTTTGTTATTATTACATATTGTTACGAGTATGGCCGCTGTCCATGCTGCGGCTTGCGGGCGCACGCGTATCCCCACTGTGGCAGGTGGCGCTGCGACACACTTGCCAGGTCGCGGGCCTACCCGTGGCACTGATCCCAGCCTTGTATATTTTTACCTCATCTTGCTCCTCATCCACTGACTGCAGGCTGTTGGGCGTGCCCCCGCTGCCTAGAGCGCGCACGTGACAGCTCTGCTAGATTTAAAGGGCCAGCGTGTCAGTGATTGGTCATCACTGGGTGCTGATCATATTTAACCCTGCCCCTTCTGCTTGTACTCTGCTGGATCAATAGTGCCCTCTGCCTTGTGAGAAAATGTTCTTTAGTCTGTTCCTTTCATTCCATGTACCATACCTGTAGCTTCCGTCCCTCGACCATAGACCTTTGCCTCCTGTCCTGACCTTCCTGCCTGTCCCTGACTATAGACCCTGTTTCACGATTTTGTACCACGCTGCACCTCGATTGCCACTGCAAGCAAGTCGCGTCAGGGGTAGCGACCTGGTAGTGTTCCGCCGCAGCAAGCCCAAACTGCCTTGCAGCTGCCTCTGGTGGCTACCAGACCTACTTAAACCCTGCTCCCTGGCGTGGCTTATACCACTGCTTGCGGTGGTCCAGAGGATCCACATTCCTGGCCTACCATTATGGTAGCCTGCCATTACACATACATTTATCATGACTACATCACTATAATTGAAAGAGATTTTTACTGGGAATCTATTGAAATACACTGCTAAAGCATACGGATAGTGTTGCACTTTGGATGTGGGTCGATGTCAAATTCAAGATGAATATAAGCATTTCAATTGGGGAGGCCCAAATAAAATTTGGGCAAAAATGACCCAAAAAATTAATCATCCCTAACACTAATTCCTAGTTGGGTATAGGAGTAAAGTTAATATTTTTATAATTTTAAGGGGTTTAAGCACCTTTCAGTGTCACTCTTGTTCCCAAGTTGCTCCTGTCATGGCATCATTCCCAGTATGACAAGTGACGTTGGATGTCATACTGGAAATGGTATCATTACCAGTATGACAAGTAATATTGAATGTCATACTGTGAATGATGCCACGGCAGGTGTGACTTGGAACCAAGAGTGACACTGACAGGTATTTTAACCCCTTAAAACCTTAACTCTACTAGCCAGGACTGGGACAATGCATTCAGGTGCCCTAGGCAAATAAGGCATATAGCATCCCCCCAATGGGAAAGTTCAGCCTCATCCATGCCTCTTCATGCCCACTTCCTGCCTGGGAGGAAGTTGCGCCCTAGGCGGTCGCCTTCCTATGCCTAACCATCATCCCAGCCCTGCTACTAACTACTTAGACCTACTTACCTAAAAACCTGAACCCTACATACTCCTATGTTTTGAAAACCATAAGTGATGTTGAATGTGATACACAACATCTGATGTTACTTTCACTTTTCATGACATAGGGGAGAACCTAGGGAAACCAGAAGGAACATCAGACTATTGAAGCAGAAGTGACACTACAGTGGGAGCAATGCAAGACCTGGAGTGACTCTGAGTTCACCCTTAAAACCCATCCCTAAGTTAGCATAAGGGAAAGGGTTAGAAACAATGATTGGGGTTTGGAACATCCTAAACCCAAATTTTTAACAGTTCACTGGAACCCGTCTCTAACTGAATAGGGCCCTATTCAAGAAACGCTACAGTGGGGAAAAAAAAGCATTTAGTCAGCCACCAATTGTGCAAGTTCTCCCACTTAAAAAGATGAGAGAGGCTTGTAATTGACATCATAGGCAGACCACAAATAAGAGAGACAAAAAGAGAAAACAAAACCAGAAAATCACACTGTCTGATTTGGAAAGAATTTATTAGCAAAGTATGGTGAAAAATAAGTATTGGGTCACCTACAATCAAGTAAGATCTCTGGCTCTCACAGACCTTCTTCTTTAAGAGGCTCCTCTGTCCTCCACTCATTACCTGTAGTAATGGCACCTGTTTGAACTTGTTATCAGTATAAAAGACACTTTTACACTACCTCAAACAGTCACACTCCAAAACTCCATAGATGAAGCCCAAAGAGCTGCAAAGGATACCAGAAACAAAATTGTAGCCCTGCACAAGGCTGGGAAGACTGAATCTGCAACAGGCAAGTAGCTTGGTGTGAAGAAATCAACTGGGGGAGCAATAATTAGAAAATGGAAGACATACAAAATCACTGATAATCTCCCTCGATCTAGGGCATCACGTAAGATCTCACCCCGTGGGGTCAAAATAATTACAAGAACAGTGAGCAAAAATCCCAGAAGCACATGAGGGGACCTAGTGAATGACCTGCAGAGAGCTGAGACCAACGTAACAAAGGTTACCATCAGTAATAGTGTTGAGCGATTACGTTGGCTATCGACATCGGCGATAGTCGATAGTCGGCCACCATCGATAAGGTTTTTCGATAGTCGAAAGTCGATCATCTCCGATGACCATTAAAGTCTATGGGAGAGCAACAATACCTTCATTCTTACACCCAAACAGGGCCGGAGAAGCTGGAATTAACAGCCACACAGTCAAATGAACCTGCTACATCTTAGGCACAACACTTAGGCTATAAAAGCCACAGAAAAAAAGTCATACACCATTCACTATCCCTGTCTTGTACCACAGCATGACCCTTAACCTGCATCACCCACAAATTAAAAAAGTCCCAAAGGGGGGAGTATTTTTTGAACCATCTTTTTACTTGAATGGACATTAATACCCCTGTCCGGGAAAACCAGCAGACCTAAAAACCTGCATGACCCACAGTTAAAAAGTGCCGGGAAGAAGTATTTTGAACCCCCCATTTATTAACTGGACTTTGACAAACCTGCCGGGCCCGCTATGACCTTAAACCCCTCTGACCCCAGATTAAAAAGTCCCGGAAAAAAAAGGGTCTTTCAACCAATTTTAGTTTTTTTTTTTGAACTGGAAATTTGCCCATACCTGCCCTGGAGCAGTATGACCATTAAACGTTGACCCCAGATTAAAAAGTGGGGAAAAAGGAGTCTTTCAACCCCCTTTTTAGTTGAACTGGACATTGACTATCCCTGTTCGGCCACAGCATGCCCCCAAAAAACCGATGATCCTGCTGACGATGTGATGAGGGGACATTTGTGGGTGACGGGGCGGGGAAGGGGGGAAAGACTGTGGATCAGTTGCTTTAAACCACTGAAGGGGACAGATTGGCGCGATGTTCTTTACTTAATTCACAGGGCCCTGACCCAGCGATAAAGGGCCCTGACGGTCCTGCAACTGACGACCCCGGGGCTGGTGTTTGTCGCCAGCACGGAAGGACACTTCTCTGTACCTCACCCCCTGTGCTACCCCCCTCTTGCCGCTTACCACCTGCATTCGCTCCATGTTCAGAAATATAAAAAATTTGAAAAGGTATGGAATATTTTGGAAAGTCTCTTATTAAAAAAGACGGCAAATCAAGTTTTTCTCAAATCCTTAATCAAACAAAATTGCTGGATTCTTTTTTTAAACTGCAAGGTGTCTCATCAAAAATTTTGGATGGGCAAAAGTGCAAAAAACACGATTTTGTTATTTTTTTGTATAATAACGGTTTTTTTTGCCCTTTCTTTTCCCCTGTGGTACTAAAAAATTGCTTTTTTCAGTTTTAATGCAAACTGCGTAAATAAAAACAAAGCTTTTTGTGCCCCCCAAAGTCAAAAAAACACGTATTGAAAGTATTCAAAAAATAAAATGTATTTTTGGCCTTTCAATTCCCCTGTGGTGATATAAAATTGTGTTTTAAGTTTTAAACGTGCAAGTGCGTCAATGAACAAAGCTGGTCCCAAAGCAAAAACAGTATTTTTTATTTTTTTCGTATAATCACGGTATTTTTTGCCCCTTTCAATTCACCTGTGGTGGCTAAAAAATTTGTGTTTTCAGATTTAACTGAAAAGTAGATCTATCAAGAAAGTGGCCTGCGCCAAAAGTGAAAAAAACACGTATCTGAAATGTTTTGGGGAAAATAAAAGGTTTTTTTGGCGCCTATAAATTCAATGTGGTGACTACAAAATTGCAGTTTTAAGTGCAAGGTGCCTCAATGAACAAAGCTGTGTGCGCCAAAGTCAAAAAACCTTTATCTAAAAATTTATTGGAATTACAAGGGGTTTTTTTGGCCTTTCAACTGTGCGGCAGATTCAATTTAATTTAAAGGTGGATTTCAACAAAGGGGGAATGGGCAAAATTGAAAATACACCTATCTAAATATATGATAAAAAAAGTGGATTTTTGCACAAAAAAAGGATCTCTTTTACTAAAAAAAGTGTGACCTAAGTTCGCTGCCCAATATCCCGGAAAAATTTTAATAGAAAACTGTTTTAAAAATAAAGCTATTTCAATGTATACACTAAGTCTTGGTGAAATTTTTCCTTTATTCTTTATAGAGCTTGTCTGTGTTTCGCTGCGGGGGCCCCCCCTCCGCTCCCCCCCGCGTGACTTTACAGTGTTAGATGCTCCTTTAAAATTCTCTACCTAACTATATAAAATCTTACAATCTCTAATCTAACTAAATTGTAAGGATCACAGCTAATAGTAGAGGTTTCTCTGTGAAGAAATATAATAATTTCGCTGAGCTGTTTGGACACAAGCAGAGCGCACGTCCTTCTGCTCTGAGACTCTGAGAGACAGAGGCTGAACAGGAAACGCTGTTCTATGTAAAACGAGGTCATGTGATTTTTCCAGCCAATCGCAACCATACACATCCCAGTCATGACGTCGCACACATATCTCACCCTGCTCTATTCTGTAATCTGTTTTGCTGGCCGGCAAAATTACAGGAAGCGCCGAAAATGGCGCAGTCTTAATAGATGATGCACAGATTTTAGCCTTAATTATCGCATGATCTAAAAATTTCGATCACCATAAAAACCTTGCCGATTTCAACTTTGTCGATAATAATCGCTCAACACTAATCAATAACACACTACGCCGCCAGGGACTCAGATCCTGCAGTGCCAGACGTGTCCCCCTGCTTCAAGCCAGTACATGTCCGGGCCCATCTGAAGTTTGCTAGAGAGCATTTGGATGATCCAGAAGAGTATTGATGAAACCAGATGAAACCAAAATAGAACTGTTTGGTAGAAACACCACTCGTCGTGTTTGGAGGACAGAGCAGGCGGAGGGGCATCCAAAGCCCACCCTACCCACGGGAAAGCAGGCTGGTGGCAACATCATGCTTTGGGGCGGTAGCTCTGCAAAGGGACCAGGACGACTGATCCACGAACATGAAAGAATGAATGGGGCCATGTATCGTGAGAGTGCAAACCTCCTTCCATTAGCAAGGGCATTGAAGATGAAACATAGCTGGGTCTATCAACATGACAATGATCCCAAGCACACCACCAGGGCAACAATGGAGTGGCTTCGTAAGAAGCATTTCAAGGTCCTGGAGTAGCATAGCCAGTCTCATCCCCAAAGAAAACGTTTGGAGGGAGTTGAAAGTCCGTGTTGCCTAGTGACAGCCCCAAAACATCACTGCTCTAGAGGAGATCTGCATGGAGGAATGGGCCAACATACCAGCAACAGTGTGTGCCAGCCTTGTGAAGACTTAGAGAAAATGTTTGACCTCTGTCAATGCCAACAAAGGATATATAACAAAGTATTAAGATGAACTTTTGTTATTGATCAAATAATTATTTTCCACCATAATTTGCAAATAAATTCTTTGCAAATAAGACAATGTGATTTTCGGGATCTGTTTTCTCGTTTTGTCGCTCATAGTTGAGGTCTACCTATAATGTCAATTACAGGCCTCTCATCATTTTAAGTGGGAGAACTTGCAGAATTGGTGGTGGACTAAATACTTTTTTTCCCCACTGTACATAAAGACATCATAGAAGAGTATCCTTACACTTAGCGCATGGTGTTTTGTTCTATGTAGCATGAATTCAATAGATGAAGTAGTCCGATTTTCTTACAATGCCACATACACAGATGGAAGTAACTGCTGGTAGTTGTTGTGTTGCCACTAAAAAGTATGTTTTAATTAATTTGCCCCGTTATTGCACTAAACATAGTACGGTGTATAAGATTTGCCATAAGTGTTCCTTTATGGAAGAAATATATTATTTTTAAGTCATTCCTATGGAAATGTCCGGTGTTACACAATTTTTTACAGCAAACATTAAGCCACCGACCCTGCACTAAAATGTGTGTCTTTAAAAGAGAGTCTCGGAGGCAAATACTGTCATGAGGCGCAGCACAGAAAGATGTCAGAAAATTCATTGCAGTTACTAGAAGTCACCAGCGAAGAAGCAAGATTCAAGTTTTTTTTTATTAATGGTTGGTGCTGAGGCAGAAATCCATGGCAGTTGATGTGATGGAGCAGATAATTCCTTTTCAGAAGGCTTTTATTTATGAGTGAGAGAACAATTTAAAGTATTTGACATTTATTCAAGGTGTCAAGCCTGAAAATCGTTTTCTCTATGCGTTTGCATTTCAGTCTGTGATTTAGTAATTGTTAGGTGAAAAAGGGTTGTTACAATTTGGAGAATGTGTAAGATCCTTTGTGTGCAATATAATTGTGTGTAAGTGAACTTGTACATGTAATTAATCATGGAATAATATCTAAATGTAGATAAAAGCTAATGGGGACAACCTTTTAGACACTCAGTCATTTTGTCACAAGAAGACATCAGAGCTAGCAAGGGTTCAGAAACTGATATGTAAAGTAAATAACCCCTTCCTGACAGAAGATTTTTGTTGCTTTTTTTTTTTTTTTTTTGATCCCCGCCTTCTAAGAACCATAACTTTATTTTTCCATCTGCATAATGGAAATAGTGATGAAAGCTCAAGTGCCCTCTATTTCAGCTCTCTTCCCATTGTGCCTTGTATAGAGATGCTTTGGGGGTAAAAAAAGGCAATTTTAAAATCCTACACCCCATATGGTGTTTCCCCCAAGGAGATATATTCCCCTTTCTGAGCTATTCATTGCAAATGCTTAGTGGGGTGCAAATAGGCAATTTAAAATCCCCACACACTTATATGATCGTCCCCAAGGAAGATTTCCCCATCGCATAGAATTAAACTTTTTTTTTTGCGGCCAAAAATGTACTTTTTCATGGTGCCATTGACCGTATCATAGAATTCAATGGGAAATTTAAAAAAAAATTCTAAGTGGTGTGAAATGTTAAAAAAAAAAAATATTTGCACCATGCTTGCAGGGGTTTTGTTTTAATCTGTATTCTGCAAGTCAATACAATTCCATAGTTTCATAGGTTCATAGTTTGTACGGCTAAAAAAAGACAAGTCGTCCATCTAGTTCAGCCGGTTGTGCTAAGGTGTTGATCCAAGGAAGGCAAAAACCCCCAATGAGGTAAAGACAATTTTTCCCTTTTTTTGGGAAAAAAATTTCCTTTCCGCTCCAAACTGGGAATCAGAAAAAACCCTGGGTCAATGACCCTCTCCCGAATCCTAGTCATAAACTTGTTATATTATTACGCTCCCGGATGATCCAAAAACCCCCTTTTAACTCGGTTATTGAATTCCCATGACATCCCCTTGGGAGAGATTCCCCAGTCTCCTGCTTTACGAAAAAATCCCTTTCTATGTTTTTTGTAGAAACTTTCGTTCCCAAGACGTAAAAGGATGCCCCCTTGTTTAGATCGCCGTGATAAAAAAATCTTGGGGAGACTTTATTGACCTTTGATTATTTAAAATATTTATTTTGTCCCCCCAACCTTCTTTTCTTAAACTAAATAACCCTAAGGTTTTCCCAATCTTTTTTCTTTGGGGACTGTAGTCACCCCGTCCTTTTTTTTTTTTTTTGCCCCCCTTTGTACCTGTTCAAGCTCTACAATGTTTTCCTGTGCATGGTGCCCAAAATGTACCAATATTCCATGTGTGGTCTAACCATGACTTGTATAAAAGGGAAAAATGTTCTATCATGTGCATTATGCCCCTTTTATGCACCCATGATCCTATTTTCTTTTGGGTGCTGCTGTGACATGGGGCTACAATTAGTTTATGTCCACCCCGGTTCCCAAGTCCTTCTCCTGTACTTTTACCAGTTTTTTTTTCCATTTAACAGTAATCAGTAATGGATTTCTCTTCCCCCTGTGAAACCCTGTCTTTTACAGTGTTAAAACTCATTTCCCCG
>JAODAL010041804.1:0-35496 GCA_025379985.1 Phyllomedusa bahiana
ATGGTCAAGAAAAATCTCCTGCAGTTAAACCCGAGCATCAGTATGGGGAAGAAAGTGATTTGAGTGCCTTTGAACGTGGCTGGTTGTTGGTGCCAGAAGGCTGGTCTGAGTATTTCAGAAACTGCTGATCCCTTGGGATTTTCACGCAAAACCATCTTTTAGGGTTTACAGAGAATGGTCCGAAAAAGAAAAAACATCCAGTGAGCGGCAGTCCTGTGGGCGGAAATGCCTTGTTGATGCCAGAAGGTCAAAGGAGAAGGGGCAGACTGGTTCGAGCTGATAAAAAAGCAACAGTGACTAAATACCACCCGTTACAACCAAGGTAGGCAGAAGAGCCATCTCTGAACGCACAGTACGGTGAACTTTGAGGCAGATGGGCTACAGCACAGAAGACCACACCGGGTCCCACTCCTTTCAGCTAAGAACAGGAAACTGAGGACTCCAATTTGCCCAAGCTCATCGAAATTGGACAGTAGAAGATTGGAAAACTTCCCTGGTCTGATGAGTCTCGATTTCTGCTGCGACATTCGGATGGTAGGGTCAGAATTTGGCGTCAACAACATGAAAGCATGGATCCATCCTGCCTTGTACAACGTTCAGGCTGGGGTGGTGGTGTCATGGTGTGGGAATTTTTTCTTGGCACTTTTTGGGGCCCCCCTTGGTACCAATTGAGCATCGTTGCAACACCTTGTGGAATCTATGCCACGAAGAATTGAGGCAGTTCTGAAGGCAAAAGGGGGTCCAACCCGTTACTAGCATGGTGTACCTAATAAAGTGGCCGGTGAGTGTATGTCGATAGATAAGGTGTAGGGTGGATTGTAGGGATTAACAGACGAGCTTTGTGCGAGGATGCCCTTATTGGGGCGGGGTTCCCGCTGAGGGATATTATTTAGTATAGATAGTTTTGGAGACAGTGGAGTGATATAATTCTATATACCCCGATTGTTTCTTTATACGTCCCTTGAGTATTTACTTGGCCAATATGATTGTATTTTAAATTTGTTTGATTAAAAGTTATACTTTGTGGTTGTTTTGGATTAATTCATATTATTGCTGTGTTTGTACTTGTGGGAAGTTTTGGATATAACACTGTAAACTCCTACTTTTCTTGAAACGTTTCAGATTTGGCAAGTGATGAGAAAAGTGAAAACTTTTAGCACAAATTGATCGCATGTCACCATTTTTTACCTTTTTAACACAATGGACACCAAAAACTGCAGTAAGCTTCTATAGGTCATTATTTGTCAGTTTCGGTTCTGTGGATGCATGATATCAATGAGACTGAATGGAGAAGATTCATTAAAGTGAATGCAAGCGAGACATGGAGAAAGCAGTAAGATTCCTGCTGTCATTTTATAGGAACATTATAGGGGTAATTAGTAATGATGATTATCCTCTATGTTGCGATCACGTCCTGTATTAGGTGTTCATTATCTTACTTCTCTATTACCTGTTTTATAGCTTTGCTGTTCTTCGCTCTCTACCAGTTCTGTACCAGCCATTCCAGTTTAAACAAGACTGGGACAATGTAATCTTTCTGGTCATGTGAAGAATGTATGAGACGTGCTGTTCGCGGTGGCGGTGACTGTATACCCAGCACGAGCGGCTACAAAGCTCTGTGCAGATAGGAAAGTTGAAATAAGATTACTACATTTGCTTTACACTTTACATGTTTTATGTAAACTGATTACATTCATGGTTTTCTACTTGCGAGTTTTTATTAGGTTGTGTCATAAAGTAGCGGCCTGTCTTGGGATGTGTTCGCTGTAGTGTATTATCATGCAGAATATCCTCTGTGGAATACAGTAGTGGCATTGTCCATGGGATTTAAAGGGGGATTCCAGTCTAGCAAATTTATGGCATATTGATAGACTATGCTATAAGGGCGCATCCCCACGGCACAGGACAAATACCGGCCGGTTTGCCGGCCGGTATTTGTCCTGTTTTGCGCCCGTCCCCACGGCCGCGGGGGTGGTGGGGCGGCTATTCTTTTCACTCTTTTTAGGAGTGAATAGAAGAAGCATGAATGGCTGGTTAGGGAGCTGAGGATTCCCTTGCACCCGTTGGTGTCTGGTTATTTGGTTGTATGTGCATCCTAAGAACACGGTTAACAACTGAATTCAGGGGAGCAGATCAGGAACCTGTTTTCCTTCATACCAGTGGTGAGGTCTGTCTGGTTCTCTTAGGTTCCCCTAAATACGTTGTTAAAATAACAGTTGTTTTTCAAGCAACCCATTTTGGGATCCTAAGAGACCCATCCAGACTCCATCCCTGGTGGTGAAGGACATTGAGGGGGTATGTGTAAGGATCCTTGGTAGTCTAGGGCATTTACGGGGCTAATCTCAAAATCCCTCGTGGTCAGGGGCAGTGTAAGGATCCCTGGTGGTGTAGGTAGTATAGGAGCTAATGTATGGTTTCCCCATGAAGTGGAAGGGTTAGTGTTTTATACCTTTTTTGTCTAGTGCAGTGAAGGAGTTGATGCAGGGATCCATGGTGGTCTAGGGAAGTGCAGGGATCAATGTAATGATTCTTAGTGGTCTAAGGCAGTATACGGGTTAATATATGGATATTTGCTGGTGGGCAGCAGAAAGGTTAGTACTGCATACCTGGTGGTCTAGTACAATTAAGTTAATGTAAGGCGCTCCAGTGGTCTAAGGCAGTTAAGGGTTCAATGCAAGGTTCCCTGGTGGTCTAGTACAGTGAAGGGGTAAATGCAAGGCCCTCCAGTGGTCTAAAACAGTAAAGGGGTTCATGCAAGGTTCCCTTGTGGTGAAGGGCTTAATTTAAGGATCCTTGGGGTCTAGGGTAGTGAATGGGTTAGTGCTACATGCCTGGGGTCTAGTGGTTACCCAGCCCACCAGGCTCTAGGATTGTCCTGGCAGTCGCTTCCTCTTTCCTTCCAGCACTGATCATCCAGATGCACCACGATATCACAGCACAGAATGTTATCTTAAAAGGGTTGTCTCACTACACTGATTCATCTTACCTTTAGTCCTGTTTTCTTGGTTTCATTTTTGAATTCAGGAGCGTGTTTACTGGCTTCTACTAGACTGCAGTAGAAGCCAGGTCTGTAGCTATAGCAACCAGTGCTGGCAGCCTATCAGGAGAGATCAAACAGGTCTGTAGCTATAGCGACCTTAGGAGCTGATAGAGCCCATGCAAGAGGGGATATTTAGGAATAGGTAGGACACTGTTAATGGACATATATTGTAAAATGACTTGTTTTTGCAAGATCTTTAACATAAAAATCAATCCTTGTAGTAAGACAACCCCTTTAACTTTTTTAATGCTTTTCAGTAGTAAAGAGAGGAGAACTCAAAAAGCCATGATAGCATGCTCAATTTACAATCTGCTGTATCTGAAGAGATGAGTGCAACGCGACACAGAGTGGATGGGCAGCTGTAACTGTGGCTCCACCGGTTTCTCTATCATCGGGCACAGCAATTGAACAATGCTCTGGCTGCTCATCAAAGGGGCTGTCAGTCTATTGTGAGGGGGCCATTGGGCACTACCTCTCCTAGGGACCTGGTTATTGTTACCTCTTAAGCTACACCCCTGCTAGGGGTGGACTTAAAGTTTGTTTTTTACCCTGGGCCCACCGGAGGATCTGGCGATGGTGGTCTGTGATCACTGCTAAAGGGAAAAACGAGGCAGGATGCTGTCAGTAGCAGAATTCAGCCCCATACACTTGGCACCATATGGAAGCGCCTTTCCCCTAAGTGTATAAAGGACAAGGAGCAAACCTGATGACCACGTCCTATAGATTGGTCTCTGTAGCCAGCTTGTCACCAGCTTTATGCTTCTCTATTGTAGAAAAGGTGCAGGAATATAGAGACGGCTGATTAGAAGGTCAAGAATTGGTGATATTATCAAATATTGATCCTAATGGGTCCATCAAGGTTGCAGCATTGTTTTCAGGCAAGAAAAGTTATGCAGACTCCTAATTACCTGACTAATGTGAATGCAGGTGGAAGTGTGAATAAATACAGCATCAGTTACTTCTATGAATTTTGGATGTATGTGTGAATGCCATTTTGGTTCTCAGTGGGGGAACCTGACCTTTATTTGTAGAAGAGACGTCTGTTCTAGCAACATGTCTGTTTCCTGATTTTCTACGTTGACCTTTTTTCCCTCAGGGAATGTTCACACGGCTTATTTTGGCGCGTACTGCATCGCGTATTACGCATTATATGCGGCAAAATGTGCGCCACAATTACGGTAATCCATAGTTCTCATAGAGAGCTATGGATTACGTGTCGTCTCCCCGCGCATACAATACAATCCTATTGTACGCGCGGGGAGATAAGTGACATGTCAATTGTTTGTGGCGATTACGCGCCGCGAACAATGCATGTCAATGAGGGCAGCGGACTGCCGGCCCCCCGTGCTTTGAGAATATGCGCTGATCAGCGCGACTCCCAAAGTACATGGCGTATTGCGGCACGTACTGTACACGCCGCAATACACCGTGTGAACATACCCTAAGGCTTCTCTATCCATGAGGCTCTGTCTGCACAGCTAATGTTAAAATACCTTCGAAAATCTGATGGTGTTTTAACATCGCCGTACCATGGTTTTTGTCGCGGGTTTGCACAAAAAAAAACGTGGTCGGTTTCCTGGTCCTCGCTGGAAGACAAGACATGTTCTATAGTCCGGTGGACGGCCAGTGGTTTAGAAATCCGACAGTAGAAACTCCGTGCTGTGTAGTCTACAGCACGGATTTTCTATTGCGGTCTATGGGGCACTGGTTACAGTCGGATTTTCAGCGTATCCTAAATACAGAATCCACCAAAAATCCTACCAGAAATCTGTGCTGAGTAGACATTGCCTTATAGTCTCCCTTTCTTTAGGAAGACTACCCTGCATACAGGCCCTGCTGCCAGACATATCTAGGAATTGAAAGGGGTGTTCCGAGACCTATTCATGCTCGTTGGTCCATCGGGGTATTTACTAATGTATCGATCTCTTTACTTTCCAGGCATATGCAAAATTTGGTGGTGCCCCACTGACATTGAATCCTGTGGATTATACCTGGACAAGTCCACAAGGTAGTTCCAAATTTCTATAAATTGTTTACACTTCTGTAATATAGTTATGGTAAATTATTTAAGCAAGAAAAAGGTAGGAGAAGTCTTGTGTTAACTCTGTAGCCTGGTCTGGGGTTCATCCACTCCAGTCATCAAATATCAACATGTCACCATTTAAAGGGGTTTTGCCACGATCTAATGTTGATATGGGATCCTCCAAAATGGGTTATATAGAACACTTTTCTTAAACATAATTCATCAAAAAAAGTGAAACCTCTGAGAGCTACAGCCTGACTTACATCCTTGGTTCCTGGGTAGTTTTACATTAGACACGACCAGGATCCTGATCTGGCCCGCGCTTGCGTTAGTTTTCACTCTTATCTGATGGCAGGGAACATGATCGAGCTTTGAAGGGACTGGGGAGAAAGATCTTGTATCTTTTGTATAGAGAATCCACTTTTGTAATGTAATTATCTAAGTAAACGTGCAGATGCTCCCTAGCTCTCTGCGCAGCCCCCTCCCTCTCCCACCGCAGCCGTTCGTGAAGGAATGAAAGAAGCTGCCTGCTGAGAGCTTATCTTCTCTCCTGAGCAAATAAGAGGGAGAAATAAAACGCATATAGCTTGTGCACAATAATTCACCCTGTGGATTAGCCAAAACAATGTTTTGCTCAACTACAGAGACTGAGTATAGGGAGTGTGGTATGGGAGGTGGAGTGATGACATCACAGAGGAGTTAATTGTTTTTTTAAACACAGAATCACAGCGCCCCTTTTTTCAGGCCTCAAGAGGGGAGTATCAGCCTGTTAGGTAAGGAACCCACTTCTTGACAAAACCCCTTTAAGGGTATCACATAGAGAGAAACCATAGCAATTCAAGATGCACTAGTGATAATTTTATCACTGGTCCAATCCTTAGGAAATCCACTCAGAACTTAATCCAAGAGCCATACTATTGTACTTTTCTGCCTTCATAGTTGCATGAGGCCTTCTTTTATGTAGAACAAGATGTATTTTTTTTTTTAATGGTGCCATTGATTTTACTAAAAAAAAAACTAAAAAAAAATTCCAAAGTGGGTGAAAAAAATTGTTAATTGTAGCGATAAATGGGGGCTTTTCGTTTTTTATGTTGCTCACTGTTCTGTACTAATGGCATGTTCTCTGTATTCTGCAGGTCGGTACTATTCCTATGATACCGAATGTGTAGAGTTTTCGTAATGTCTTGCTACTTTTACAAATTTAAAAACATCTGTATTTAAAGGGGTTGTCTCACTACACTGATTCATCTCACCTCCGTCCTGTTTTCTTAGTTTCATTTTAAATTCAGGGGTATGTTTGTATGTTTACTGGTTTCTACTAGGCAGTAGAAGAAGCCAGGTCTGTAGTTATAGTGACCATTGGCATGGCAGCTCAAAGTCAGGATAGAGTAAACAGGTCTGAAGCTATAGCTACCCTGAGGAGCTGATGCAGCCCATACAAGAGGGTGAAATCTAGGAATAGGTTGGACACTGTTAATGGACATACACATTCTGCAAAGTGACTTGTTTTTTCAAGATATTTAACATAAAAAGCAATTCTTGTAGTGAGACAACCCCATTAATATCCGACACCCACCACCTTTGGAGCACGCTCAGTAAGTGAGCCCTCGCCAAAGCATTTTACTGACCTAATAACACTAGTTTATGTCAAATGTCGATAAGGGTTTCAGAGAACTGAAGCTGGCGGTGGTTTCCCCGCATCTATTTTTACTTCCTCTTCTTTGATTGGCACATGACTGCTGCAGTCAGTGGGTTCAGTGGTCACATGGCATTTCCCTGACATCACTGCTGATGTGCCATCTACTTCCTGAGCGGTGATGTGACTTGACTATAGATGCCACTGATTGGCTGCAGCAGTCAGGCACTGACCACAAAAAGGGAAGTATACCCACCAACTGCTTCAGTTATGGAAAGCCAGGGAATACAATGTTGAGATATATATAATTATTTTTTTTTTTTTTTATTTATTTTTTTTTTTTAAAGGGAACCTGTCACATAGGTTATGCCCCGCTTGCTGAGGACAGCACAAGCTAGTGACAGACATGCTGTATCCAGCCCCATATCCTTTATTCTGTAAGATGCAGTAGTTTCAGAGGATTTAATGCTCAAATCTGGCAATTTGCAGCCTGTTCTGCCAGAGATTAGTCCACTTAATTCATCAGGGCTGATTCAACCTTCTTCTTTTAATGGGTTGAAACCTGTGAATAACTGGCAGGTGGGTGGAGCTAGCTGTGATTGGCCGGGCTAACACATGTTTATGAATAAGTGGACTCTTCTCTGGCAGAACAAGCTGCAAACTGCCAGATTTGAGAATTAAATCCTCTGAAACTACCAGGGCTGTGGAGTCTGAGTCGGTGGCTATTTTGCAGGAGTCGGAGTCGTCATAAAATGGACCAACTCCAACTCCCAAAATATATAATAAGTTGGTCTAGTTAGTTCGATAAAGAGCAAGATGAATTGGGTCCGGCCAGTGCTACTGCTCCCATATCTTCAGCCCCATCAGATGAGGAGTGTAATTGATGACATGGAGCAGGCAAAGCGATGCCCCAGGGGAAAAGATTCTGCTCCCAGGGCAAACAGATTTCAGCAAAATTTTTCACCTGCTTTCAAAGAAGTAGAAAAGTTTAACCATTCATCAAAACTGACTGTGGCTGAGGCAATTCCTTTATACCCTGACATTGTTGGAGATGTTGCCCCTGTGGTCACTGCTTTGCCACCAACCCAAGTTAGTGTAGAGAAGCCATTCTCTATCCTGGAAATAATGAGATCAGATGTGAGGTAGTCTATGCAGGATCTGATGGAGGCAATACTATTTCTCAGAACAAATTCAGAGACTTCACAAATGTTCCTGCAGTGCTTTGCATATTTAAAATTTTTTTGTGTCCTAAAGTCATGTCCAATAAATATATTTTACACTGACAAGCAAAACGGTAACAATGTTTTGAACTTGTGACTTTCAGGCTCCATCCCTCACCGTCCACTACAGCTTTGTACATGAGGCTACTGTAATTTTATATACAGTTATCTTACCGATCTTATACATAAATGTGACTTGCAAGTATTTAGCATCTGCTTAGTTCTGCAGATTCTTTCCTATAACTGCATTGTTACTGTTTTGCTCCTAAAAATCAAAATTTTTTATTATTTTGTTAGTATTTGGTGAATCCACCTTTTGGTTTTCAATACTGCCTGAATCCTTCTGGGCTCTGAATCAGATTCAAGCATATCTTGACCAAAATCCGATCCCCGGTCTCTTCTACACATTCCCAATGTTGGTGCAGACTGGACTTGGATACAAATACAGCTTTTTCTTCCCAACTCAAGTGTTCAAAAGAACAAAACATTGTTACTCTTTTGCTGGTCAGTGTCTGATCTACCTAAATAGTTTGATTATTGTATTATAAGGTGATAAACAGCCTGATGTTACCATTTTACTACAGTAAAGTTATCACTTAAACATGTGCCGTGTATGAGGAAGTCGGGAGTTGGAGGTTTGGGAAATGTCGGAGTCAGGGCTTCGGCTTGCCGACTCCACAGCCCTGGAAACTACTGCACCTTACAGAACAATGGACATAGTGCTGGAAACAGCAGGTCTGTCACTAGCTTGTGCTGCCTTCAGCAAGGGGGGCATAATCTATTTGACCGGTTCCATTTTAGGCATGTGTGGCCTATGTGTTTGTTCTAATTTTAATATTCACACCCCCACCCATATAACGAACCCTTTTACAATCTGATTCCCACTCTACCTCCCGCCTGAAAAAAGAGGGAGGTACACATACGTCCAGGGTAGTTAAATATTTAATATGCATGTGGTGTTGATATGTGGTGATGGTATGGTGGTAATATGGGTAATATTCTGCAGGCAATTTTATTTGTAGGGTCTATTCACTGACAGCAGGTGTATTGACTTTTAATATGCATCACCACCACATAGTGACTGAATAATACCAGCATGCCATAACCACGTACCACCACCACATGCATTTTTAATGTCAATATACCTGATACATGTCAGTGAAAAGCACCTACAAAGAAAAGGGACTGCGGAATATCACTTGTCACTACCACATAGTGACTGAATATTATCACAATGCTATAACCACAATGCTTATAACCACAACAAGTAAATTAAACATAAGTAGATTTTTAATATGCATGTTGTAGTGATACGTGGTTATGGCATTGTTGTAATATTCAGTCCCTATGTGGTGGTGATATGGAGAGGTGTCAGGGTTCTTTTAGAAGATAGGTGTGGGTCCTAGACCAGACATCAGAAACTTATGGCATATCCTAGCGATATGTCATCAATGCATAGGGAGACAATGCTGCCAAAAAAGTATTTTCTTTGGGTGGTCATTTATTTGCGCGCATTAGTAGCGTAGAATGCGCCTGAATCTATTAACCTGTTCTACTGTGGGTCTTACATTTAGCGCTTTCTAGCTACAAAGGGACAATTCTGGCTCAGATATACCACTTTTCAAGTGCTCTACCTGTTCCAGCAGTAATGCGCCTGGATTCGCCGATAAAAAGCCACTGACATTGGAGTGCGTCCGCTTAAAAATGTAGCGAACAGAGCTGTGCCAGTTTTCGTGCTGAAAAGATGCCAGCCCCGTTCATACATGTCGCTCTTAGGCGATGTTCACACGGCTTATTGCCGGCGTAATTGCGGAGACGGATTTCGTCCGCAATTACGGCGGCTGTCGTGTAGCGG
This sequence comes from Phyllomedusa bahiana, assembly GCA_025379985.1. Taxonomy (NCBI): domain Eukaryota; kingdom Metazoa; phylum Chordata; class Amphibia; order Anura; family Hylidae; genus Phyllomedusa; species Phyllomedusa bahiana. Next base: position 9,775 of record JAODAL010041804.1, read on the forward strand.
GGGTGGGGGGAGGGGCCGGCAGGTCGCCGGCCCCATAGACTTTCATTATCCACGGCGCGTATCCCGCCAGGATACATGTCACTTTCTCCCCCCGCGGCGTATTTCGCGAGCGGGGAGAAGAGACGGAATCCATTGTTCTCTATGAGAACTGTGGATTACCGTAATTACTGGGACGGATTCCAGACATATTTCGCGCAGTACGGCGCGGAATAGGGGACCAAATCAGTCCCAAAATAAGCCGTGTGAACATGGCCTTAGTGTTTTTGCTACTATCTGGTGATATTTTTGCCACCTTTCTTGGAATATTTGCACATTTTTTATGCTGCTGTTACTGCTTTTAACAGAGTTTAGTTTGATTGGGTGTAGCTTCCCACAGACTGACACATTTACTATAATTTCCACCAGAAAGTGGTGTAAATTATAGCAACAACCTATGTGAAGCTCATAGCTGTTAGATTTTCATCTATGGAGCACAAATATCCACTAGTTAAATTCATCTATTTGGACACATGCACCCCTCATCACATTTGTTGCTTCCTATTCTAGCGGACTCCCGTGTTAGTGACCTCTGAGTAAATTCCCCCATAAATTTTCCTCCATGCTGCATGTCTTCAGTTTATAAACTTTAATGGTAATGTGGAATAAACTGTTTTCTGTAACGAAGAGCATGTGAAAAGAGAATAGACTTTGCATTCTTGGGTTGTTGCACGTGGAAGAATGTGCTATTTAATAAATATATATATATATATATATTATATATATTTTATATATTATATATATTATTTTATATATATATATATATGTGCACATTCTGGTTAACATTACCAGTATATAGGGAGATATTCTACTGTCCCACTTGTAGACGTTACTTACTGCGGAAAGAACGCTTACTAATGGTTTTCTTTAGGTGATAGGGGATTTAAGGGGATTGTGTAACCTCTTTCACAATTGAAGGGTCTGGGATTTAAACAAAGAACATCTAGTTTTGACTTTGGAAACAGATGCCATGAGCACTATCGTGAGCATGTGCTATATACACTGATTAAACCCGCCTGGCCGCGTCAGTGGCCTTATCCCAGATTATAGGTCATTGCTCAGTTGTAATCAAGCATAAAAATGCCTTTATACTGCAGACATACATCAAACTTTAGTGTTTGCGTGCTTCATGTGGTTTGAGACTACAGAATGATGTTATTCCAGACAACAACCCTTGTTCGTATATACCATATTGGGACCTATGAGAGAATTTTTTAAGGCATTTTTATTACTTTCTGCGAAGTCAAATGTTTACCTACACTAGGATTACTATGTCTTTAAACAATTTGGGACAGCCCATGTGATGATGTCCTGTCTTTGGAAGCTTCTAATAGGTTTATTGGCAACCTCTGAGTTAATGAGACACACCTGTGGATGTATTTTTCAAACCACACCTGAAACACACTGCTTTTGTGTGTTACAATATGGGAAAGTCTAAAGAAATTAACCAAGATATCAGAAAGAGAATTGTGGACTTACACAAGTGTGGATCATCCTGGTTGCAATTTTCAGATACTTGAAGGTGCCTCGTTCATCTGTACAAACAATTATACGCAAGTACAAACAAGATGGGAATGTCCAGCCATCAAACCACTCAGGAAGACGGGTTCTGTGTCTCAGAGATGAACGTCCTTTGGTCTGACATGTGCATATCAACCCACGAACAAAAGCAAAAGACCTGTGAAGATCCTGGCGCAAGCTGGTAAGATTGTGTCGTTGTCCCCAGTGAAACGAGTAAAACCAGGCCTGTGGAGTCTGAGTCGGTGCCCATTTTGCAGGACTCAGTCGTTATAAAATGGACCAACTCCAAAAATATATAATAAGTTGGTCCAGTTAGTTCAGTGCTGTGCCAAGAGCAATTGGGTCTTACCAGTGCTGCTGCTCCCATATCTTCAGCCTCATCAGATGAGGAGTTTAATTTTGAAGTATTTGGATGACATGGAGCAAGCAGAGCGTTGCCGCAGGGGAAAAGTTTCCGCCTCCATAGCAAACAGATTGACCAGATTTCAGCAACATTTTTCACTTGCTTTCAAAGAAGTAGAAGCATTCAACCGTTCATCAGACCTGACTGTGCATGAGGTGATTTTTTTATTCCTTGACATTGCTAGAGATGTTGTCTCTGTGGTCACCTTTTTGCCCCCCAAACCCAGTTAGTGTTAAAAGGCCCTTCTCTAGCCTGGAATAATTAGTCAGATTTGAGTCCCCTATGAAGGAGAATCTGGTAGGGGGGTTATTTCTTATAGCTGCAAAATGTTATTCAACACTTTTTTTGGTGAAATCAGTTGTTTCTCAGTTCCTGCAGCATTTTGCATATTTAAAATGTTTTTAAAAGTTTTTTGTGTTCTAAAGTTATATAAATAGTTTATTTTACCTTTCAGCAAAAAGGGTAGGAAGTTTTAAACTTTTTACTTTCAGGCCATTTCACCCTCACTTGCTTTGAAGTGGATACCTTATTTTATAGACCATTTGGGTTTTATAAACTTTTACCTGCATTTAGCATTTTTGTTTGAAAATTTTGTCACGTAACTGCATTGTTACTGTTTTGCTCCTGGTGGTGGAACAATCTTTTTCTTCTTGTAACTACAAATTACCTCCTGTTCTCACATTCTCTAATGGCTCCGTGTGTTATTAGGCTGAATCCCAAGTGAAATGTCACTGGTTCGAGCAGCCATGAAGATGATTTCCCAAGAATATAAACAGCATCATCCAGCTCATCAATAGCGGTCTCTCGGCCAATAAAATTGCCAAGCTACGTCATGTGAGTCCATGACAGCAGGAAGAATATGAAATGAACTCCATCCATTCATTCTGATGCCAAGAGGTGGACGTCCAGGCAAAATATCAGTCAACAAGTCGGCTCATCACAAGGTCTATCAGTTCTAAGGTGACAGACACGGAGGTGGCTCGTATATGCTTCGTAAGAGCAAAATCACAGATTCATGCAATACTGCAATGGTATTACACAGGTCTTGAATGAGGCCGAAAAAGTGAAGAAGCCTCGACTTCAATCCGATAAAAGCGTGACTCGAGTCTGCATAAAAGTATGAAAAAGGAAGATTAGAAAGGGGTGATTTGGAACATGAGTGAATCAATACCGGGCTCTGATGATTGGGGGGGGGGGGAAGGAAATGGGTTTGGGAAGAATCAAGGGAAAAGGGGACTGATGATTTGAGAAATTGTAGAAACTGTCAAGTTCGGTGGAAGAAGCCTGATGATATGAGAATGTTTCACAGCCAAAGACTCTGGATACGTGACCAGGATCAATGTTGATCTCAGTGCTGAGCTCTGTGTGTGTGTCCTACAAGATGAGTTACTTCATACACTCGAGTACAGTCATGGCCAAAAGTTTTGAGAATGACACAAATATTATATTTTCACATGATCTGTTGCCCTCTGGTTTTTATGTGTGTTTGTCAGATGTTTTTATCACATACAGAAATACAAGTGCAATCATATTATGATTAACAAAAGCTTTTATTGACAGAATGAGTTAAAGCAGCAAGTCAATATTTGCAGTGTTGACCCTTCTTCTTCAGGACCTCTGCAATTCTCCCTGGCATGCTCTCAAGTCAACTTCTGGAGCAAATCCTGACTGATAGCAGTCCATTCTTGCACAATCAATGCTTGCATTTTGTCACAATTTGTTGGTTTTTGTTTGTCACCCGTCTCTTGATGATTGACCACAAGTTTCAATGGATTAAGATCTGGGGAGTTTCACAGGCCATGGACCCAAAATATCTATGTTTTGTTCCCTGAGCCATTTAGTTATCACCTTTGCTTTATGGCAAGGTGCTCCAATCTGCTGGAAAAGGCATTGTTGATCACCAAACTGCTCTTGGGACGGTTGGGAGAAGTTGCTCTTGGAGGACATTCTGGTACCATTCTTTATTCATGGATGTGTTTTTTAGGCAAGACTGTTAGAGAGCCGATTCCCTTGGCTGAGAAAGCAACCCCACACTGAATGGTTTCTGGATGCTTTACAGTTGGCATGAGACGAGACTGGTGGTATCGCTCACCTTGTCTTCTCCGAACAAGCTGTTTTCCAGATGTTCCAAACATTCAGAAAGGGATTCATCTGAGAAAATGACTTTACCCCAGTCCTCAGCGTCCACCCCTGTACCTTTGGCAGAATGTCAGTCTGTCCCTGATGTTTTTCCTGGAGAGAAGTGGCTTCTTTGCTGATCTCCTTGACACCAGGCCTTACTCCATGAGTCTCCGCCTCACAGTGCGTGCAGATGCACTCACACCTGCCTGCTGCCATTCCTGAGCAAGCTCTGTATTGCTGGTAGCCCGATTCTGAAGCTGAAACACTTTAAAGAGACGGTCCTGGCGCTTGCTGGTCTTTCTTGGGCGCCCTGGAGCCTTTTTGGCAACATTGGAACCTCTCTCCTTGAATTCCTTGATGATGCGATAGATTGTTGACTGAGGTGCAATCTTTCTAGATGCGATACTCTTCACTGTTAGGCCAGTTTTGTGAAGAGCAATGATGACTGCAAGTGTTTCTTTAGAGATAACAATGGTTAACAGAAGAGAAACAATGATGCCAAGCACCAGCCTCCTTTTAAAGTGTCAAGTGGTGTGATTCTTACTTAATCATGACAGATTGATCTCCAGCCCTGTCCTCATCAACACCCACACCTGTGTTAATGGAGTAATCACTGAAACGATGTTAGCTGGTCCTTTTAAGGCAGGCCTGCAATGAAGTTGAAATGTGTTTTGGGGGAAAAAGTTCATTTTCTAGGCAACTATTGACTTTGCAATTAATTGCTGTTAAGCTCATCACTCTTTATAACATTCTGGAGTATATGCAAATTGCCATTATAAAATCTGATGCAGTAGACTTTGTAAAAATTAACATTTGTATCATTCTCAAAACTTTTGGCCATGACTGTACAATGGGTATGAAAAGGACGACCTAGTGTATCGGCAGGACAATGGCTTGAAGCAGACATCAAGGTTGGAGAAGGAATGGTTCAATGACAATGAAGTAGAATTACTGTATTGGCCTCCACAATCCCCCGACCTAAACCCAAACTAACATTTGTGGGTAGAGTTGAAGAAAAAGCTGTATTTGTACCCAAGTCCAGTCTGCACCAACATTGAGAACGTGTAGAAGAGACCAGATTTCGGTCAAGACATGCTTAATTCTGATCCAGAGCCCAGAGGGATTCAGGCAGTATTGAAAGCCAAAGGTGGATTTACCAAATACTAACAAAATAATAAAAATTATCATTTTGATTTTTGGGAGCAAAACAGTAACAATGCAATTACTGGACAAGAATCTGCAGAACTAAGCAGATGCTAAATACTTGCAAGTAAAATTTATGTATGATAGGTAAGATTATGGTCTATAAAATGATGGTAGCCTCATGTACAATGCTGTAGTATATGGTAAGTTTTTGGAACCTGAAAGCCAAAAGATCAAAACATTGTTACCGTTTTGCTTGTCAGTGTATATTCAAAATATATCTAAATAGCTTGATTATTGTATCATAAGGTGATAAAAAGCCCGATGTTACCATTTTACTACAGTAAAGTTCTCACTTAAACATGCGCCGTGTATGAGGGAGTTGGAGTTAGGGAAATTGAGGAGTTGGAGCATTGGCTTACCGACTCCACAGCCCTGGTATCAACATGAGCTGAAAGACCACACTGCCGGCAAGAAGCCATTAGTCCAAAAGAAACATATAAAAGTCAGATTAATGTTTGCAAATGCCCACAGGAACAAAGACCTACATTTTGGAGACATCTGGTATGACGAAACTAAAATTTAACTGTTTGGCTATAATGACCATTGTTACGTTTGGAGGAAAAAGTGAGAAGTTTGAAGGCCTAAGAACACCATCCCAACTGTGAAACACGTGGGTGGCAGCATTATGTTGTGAGATTGTTTTACTGCAGGAGGGACTGGTACACTTCACAAAATAGATGGCATCATAAGGAAAGAAGATTATGTGGTAATACTGATGCAACATCTCAAGACATCAGCCAGCAAGTTAAAGCTTGGGTGGAAATGGGTCTTCCAAATGGACAATGACCCAAAGCATACTGCCAAACTGGTTACAAAGTGGCTTAAGGATAACCAAGTCAGTGTTTTGGAGTGGCCATCACAAAGCCCTGATCTCAATCCTATTGAAAATGTATGGACAAAGCTGAAAAGGCAGGTGCGAGCAAGACGACCTACAAACATGGCTCAGTTACACCAGTTCTGTCAGGAAGAATGGGCCAAAATTCCTACCAACTATTGTGAGAAGCTTGTGGAAGGATATCCAAAACGTTTGACCCAAGTCATACAGTTTAAGGGCAATGCTACCAAATACTAATGAAATTTATGTAAACTTTTGACTTTGCAGAAAGTAATGAAAATGCCTTAAAAAATTCTCTCATTATTCTGGCACTTGGCAAATATAAATAATTTGGTTCCTAATTGACCTAAAACTAGTAAGGTTAATTCTGAGTTCATGTCCTTAATGGAAAATCCGTGCAGCTTTCCCCACTGCACGGATTTTGCGCCCGACGATTTTTCAGACCACCGGCGGTCCAAAAACATAGAACATGTTCATTCTTCCGACCAGTTTTCGGATGGAATATGAACATGTCTATGTGAAGGGGGAGGGCTTTTCTCCACTAACCGCGGTGAAAAATTGTCCCCTGCGGCCATGTGCACGGCACGAAAACAGTACAAATACCGGTCGGATAAACCGACCGGTATTTGTCCTGTGCCGTGTAAACGGCCCCATAGGTATCACTGTGGCCATAATGCTCCAGTCTATAAAATTATTGGGTTATTTAATTCGTATGGTAAAATGTGCAAAAGTGGGTTGCATTTTTTTTGGCTCTTCCAGCCTCACAAAACCAAAATAAGAAGTTATCAAAAACTCTTATTTGCCCCCAAATGATATGAAACAAAATGTCAATTTATCCTGCTTATAATAAGCCTTCACACCGCTCCATCGACAGGAAAAAAAAGGTTATGGATCCGAGAATATTGAGCTTGATTGGAGAAAGAGAGGAATTTTTCTCTAATAAGTTATATTCCGTTTCTTAGAGTTGCTTGTTCTATTGATTTATGCAAGATTTGTTGTAAGGATATTTTGTTTGTTGTAGAAATGAATGTGTTCTGTATTCTGCATTTAGGTGTAGTGCCTGCATTAACATATGAGGATGAAATTATTACCCAACCTGTCAACATTTTAAGCTTTTTCAGAAAACAGGTAAATGGTTATTATGTTGCTTTCCATGTTGCTAAGTATTTACAGATAAATTGATTTTGCTTTTAGGCCTTGAACTTTACTTTACAAAGTGTCTTCACTTTTATGCTTCACTATTTCTAGGCAAACTTCACTAAATGTTGGATAGACTTTTTCCCCACTCGCACATCTTCAATAATTTGATGGTAAAGTAGAAAGAAAGATGTTTGGTGTGTTTAATACCCATCAATTATGCTTAAAGGGGTTATCTGGGAGTTAAATGATTTCATAGAAAACTATAAACAGCATTTATACTGAAAAGTAAAGATATTCCACTACCTTCATGAGTTTCTTTTCTCTTGCCTCTTTATTTATCATTTATAAGATCAGTGAAACCTCCTGCTTGTAGTCAGTAGTTCTCCAGCAGCTATTTCCTACAAGTCCCAGGCTGCACTGCAGTTACAATCTAGAACTTCTCTGCACCCTAATCCTCCCAGCACTGTTTAGCCCTGCCCTGTATACCCTTTTTTCTCAGACATGTACACTTCATACCCCTGCATCTCTGCTCCAGTTCACTCCCTGGTTGCCTGCAGCAGGCTGTGTTACAGCAAAGTGCACCAATAAGTTTGTAACATTGTAAAAATAACATTCTTACCTCACCTATAATATATGTAATTCATGTAAAAATATATATAATTAAGTTTATATATTTCTATGTATGTGCTGTGGCATCACCCAGCTTTCCTGTACATTGGATAGCCTATCTAACATCCAAGAAAGGTGGCTGATATAACATCCCCCACAGCATTCGGTTTTTGATCATGGGAAAACTGTGTGCCTGCTGTAGGGATGTGGCATCATTCCTGCACCCAGTGATGTCAGGACAGTGTCTCATGATGCTTTACCCTGGTGGCACCACTACTATATAAAAAGCAGAAGGCAGACTTTTTTCTGACTGCTGCTGGATAATCTCAGAGGTCCTAATGTACATTCAGCCAATCAAACAATGCAAGTCTTCTGACCAGGTGAAAAGGTTTATTTAGCAAATGTATCAAAAAGACCTCCCCTCCTATCAGAAGAGATAAGTAAAGTGCACAATAATGAAGGCAGCTAGACTCTAGCAGCTTGCAGTGATGAGTCACTATGAACAAATAGTTATCACTGTATGTCTCCACATAACTGTACTTGAATGATTACATCCCTGTCAGCACCTGTATTTACACAGTGACTGAGTCACTAGATTCAGATATATCTTTCTCTGCTTAGGACATGCACTATGTAGGGGAGTGTTTCTGAGCTGAGCCAGGCTAGAAAGCACACACTGAGTGATGACAAAACGTCCTTGGAGGCCATGTGATCAATGGACGACACATGGTTTGCAGGAAGTAGAGGAGTAAAGGACTCTCTGCCTGGTTTTCCAAAGCAGAACAGCTAATTAATTTTTAATGAGTATCAGTTACAAAGTTCAATATAATTAAGTTGTGAGCTCTATAATAAGAGAACCATTTTATTATCTTCTCATTGATTAGCTGTAAACATGTAGGCAAAGATAAATAACAATTATTACCAAATAGATGGCTGTTTCAGTTTTGCTTCATTTCAGAGTTAGAGCATTTATTTTCTCCTGCTTGTTTATACAAGCTTCTCTAGTTACAGGCTACCTCTCTGCTCTAGAAGTGGCCAAGCTGGTGACAATACTCTCTGCTGTGTCTTATCAGCAGGAAGGAGCTTTCGTCTTAGTCTCTGATCTTATCTTTCTACTGAGAAAACTTTAACCCTAAAAGTTAATGAGCTGGGAGAAGCCTTTTTTCCTGTCAGGTCTGCAGGGAACATTTAGCAAGATAAGATGATCACTTTAATGGAGTCTTTGCAGTGGACAATGCTTTCTTTCAAGAAGGGTTCCTTGACAAAAAGCTGATGACCAGGTGTTGGCCTACTGGGACCCCGAGATCAACTGTAATTTGGGAGACACAGCAGGGAAACTGAAAACTAAAATCCTCCTGCCATAACACCACAGGTGAAATTCACTAGTACTCAGCGGACATTCAGATCGGTGCTTTACCTGTGTAATATAGGACAAAACGGGTCATTCAGAGCAAGACATGTTGTAGCCTCTCTCGGGATCCTGAACAAAGGAATCCGTCTATTAAGTCAAAATTTCCTAAAAGGGTTTGTGAAAAATGTATTTTTTTTTTTTTTGTTTTCCAGCCTACACAGCCTCTTTCACAAATATAGGAGCAGGTTTACCAATCATTGCTTTGAGCGTTATTGCATAAACTGATGTTAGGAAATCATGGAATATGTGATTATAATAAAAGTGTTTTATGAAGAACACCTGATTCTGGGCTGGAAATCTGGCTGCAGCTGTCTGAGTGTGCCACAGTCACGAAACATCTGTAGGAAGTATTCGAAGTAATGACATTCAAGCACCTGACTTTAGTGGAAAGTTTAATAATCCATAAAATGCTTAATAATAACATTTGTTTCCAGGAATTACCACTTGCCCTGTTTGATGAATACTCGGACAGAAAGAATGAAAAGTGAGGTCTATGAGAAGCAACTAAATTTATATATATATGTGTGTGTGTGGTATATATATATATTATATATATATATATATATATATATATATATATAATATATATATACACACGTGTGTGTGTGGTGTGTATATATATATATATATACATGTGTGGTGTGTGTATATATGCGCGCTCGTGTGTGTATATATATATATATATATATAATATATATATATATATATATATATATATATATATTATATGTGTATGTGTGTATATATAATACACTCACCGGCCACTTTATTAGGTACACCATGCTAGTAACGGGTTTGGACACCCTTTTGCCTTCAGAACTGCCTCAATTCTTCGTGGCATAGATTCCACAAGGTGTTTGCAACGATGCTCAATTGGTACCAAGGAGCCCAAAGAGTGGCAAGAAAATATTCCCCACACCATGACACCACCACCACCAGCCTGAACCGTTGATACCAGGCAGGATGGATCCATGCTTTCATGTTGTTGACGCCAATTCTGACCCTACCATCCGAATGTCACAGCAGAAATCGAGACTCATCAGACCAGCAAACGTTTTTTTCCAATCTTCTACTGTCCAATTTCGATGAGCTTGGGCAAATTGGAGCCTCAGTTTCCTGTTCTTAGCTGAAAGGAGTGGCACCCGGTGTGGTCTTCTGCTGCTGTAGCCCATCTGCCTCAAAGTTCGCCGTACTGTGCGTTCAGAGATGCTCTTCTGCCTACCTTGGTTGTAAGCGGTGGCTATTTGAGTCACTGTTGCCTTTCTATCAGCTCGAACCAGTCTGCCCATTCTCCTTTGACCTCTGGCATCAACAAGGCATTTCGCCCACAGGACTGCCGCTCACTGGATGTTTTTTCTTTCTCGGACCTTTCTCTGTAAACCCTAGAGATGGTTTTGCGTGAAAATCCCAGGAGATCAGCAGTTTCTGAAATACTCAGACCAGCCCTTCTGGCACCAACAACCATGCCACGTTCAAAGGCACTCAAATCACCTTTTTTCCCCATACTGATGCTCGGTTTGAACTGCAGGAGATTGTCTTGACCATGTCTACATGCCTAAATGCACTGAGTTGCCGCAATGTGATTGGCTGATTAGAAATTAAGTGTTAACGAGCAGTTGGACAGGTGTACCTAATAAAGTGGCCGGTGAGTGTGTGTGTGTGTGTGTATATATACATACACAGTACAGACCAAAAGTTTGGACACACCTTCTCATTCCAACAGTTTTTTTTTTCTGTATTTTCATGTCTATAAAAATTGTGGATTCACACTGAAGGCATCAAAACTATGAATTAACACATGTGGAATTATGTACTGAAACCAAAAAGTGTGAAACAACAGAAAATGTTTTATATTCTAGGTTCTTCAAAGTAGCCACCTTTTGCTTTAATTACTGCTTTGCACACTCTTAGCATTCTCTTGATGAGCGTCAAGAGGTAGTCACCTGAAATGGTCTTCCAACAGTCTTGAAGGAGTTCCCAGAGATGCTTAGCACTTGTTGGCCCTTTTACCTTCACTCTGCCGTCCAGCTCACCCCAAACCATCTCGATTGGGTTCAGGTCTGGTGACTGTGGAGGCCAGGTCATCTGGCGGCCCCCATCACTCTCCTTCTTGGTCAAAGCCTGGGGGTTTTTTTTGGGTCTTTGCCCTTTTTGAAAAAAAATGATGGTCCAACTAAACCACACGATGGAAAGCATGCCGCTGAAAGTGCGTGGTAACCTTCGGTTTCAGTATTCCTTCAATTTTGAATAAACCCCAAAAATGTCACCACAAAGCACCCCCCACCATCACCCTCCTCCTCCTCCATCTTCAACGTGGGGAACCCAGCATGTAAGTCCTTTTCGTTCACCTTTTTGCGCGCACAAAGACAGGGTGTTGGGAACCAAAGATCTAAAAATTTGGACTCACAGACCAAAGCACAGTTTTCCACTGGTTTTGTCCATTCCTTGTGTTCTTTACCCCAAAACAAGTCTCTTTCTTGTTGCCTGTCTTTAGCAGGGGTTTCCCCTAGCAGTTTTTTACCATAAGGGGCTGCTGCACACATCCCCCTTTTAAACAGTTTTTTGAGAGATTTCCTCAGACTGTGGGCATTGACCTGCCTCTAATCGACGCTTTTAAACCTCATTTCTGAGGCGGTGATCGATGAACTTTCCCCGCGCAAGGTGCGGTCTTCCTTTCCTGGGGGGTCCTCATTTGACCATTTTTTTGTACGCTGATGGTTTTTGCCACTGCATTGGGACACTTTAAATTTTTCCCAAAATTTTTTCGGCCCGAAAGTAATGATAGCCACACGTTTTTTTTTAAATTCTGCTTTTTCTTGCCAAAAAAAATTCAACAGTTCTTTCAGGGGGGACTATCGCTGGTATCCACTACTTGAACAACAAAGATTTCCCAACCCCTTTTAAAAGGGCAAAAACCCCACTTTTTAAAAACCTACATTCACACCTTAAGGAAAAAACCTTTTTAGGTGACACCTCTTCATCCAGAGTGGGGGTGAACACGGGAGAGTCATGGGAGGGTTGTTGGGGACTGATGGGGGAAGAAAGGGAGAAGGCCCTTGGGGGCGGAATTGTGTGAGGGGTATATTTGGAAATTAGGCAGAGGGTTAGGGAGGGAGAGGTCATGAAGACCCCTTGTGGGTCAGGGTTAGAGCTTAAAATGAATTTCCGGGGCAAGGGGAACCCCATAAAGGGGATTGCAAGGGGAGAGAAAGGAGTAGCGGGGAGAGATGGATAAACGGGAGCAATTAAAGGAGGGTTGGGGGGGAGCGGGGGTAGCGGGGGGCCACGGGAAAAAGATGTTGCAATCTACGGGAGATGAAAAAGGGTAGGGACCACTTTTTTGAGTGTATTTAAAAATGACGGATGCGAAGATGTTTTTCAGGGGGGAGGGGGCGGGCAAGGTAGGGTTGGATGTGTGGTTTGAAAATAGAGCGGAGTCTGGGATTACCCAAGGCACACTTGCGGAACGGGTGAGGGTGTAGACCTTGACTGAGATAAGAATCGGGGGCAGGGGTAATTTGGACGGTGGGAAAGAGAGGGATTCTTTTTTCTCCACATTTATTTTAGGAGAGGATAGAAGAAGGGGGAAAGGGAGGACAGACAGGGACCCCGGGAGATAGAAATGACACTGGGGCCAAAATGAGATTGGGGGTATTCAGCATACGGGTGGTAAGAAAGCCGGGATCATAGCTGACCGAGGCCAAGAGTGTAAAGAGAAAGAGTAAAGGGCCCAGGCTGACCCCGAGGACACCAATAGAGAGAGGCCGGGGGGGGGGAGTGGAGGGAGGGAAAAAGATCAAAGTCGACGTGGGTCAGGAGATCCAGGAAAGACCAAGTCCGTGATGCGAGGGCGGGAGAGATTTGTACAGGAGGAATGGCGACAGTGTCAAAGGCAGAGGACAGGGCTAAGGGGGGAGCACAGAGTAAGGCATGGGCTTTTGCATTTCTATTTTATTAGTGACTTTGGTTAGGGCGGTTTTCGGTAATGGGGGGGTCGGAAACCAATTGGGCGAAAGAGTTTTGGGGGAAGGTGGGAGGACAGCCGAAGATGACGTCTGCTCGAGGCTTGGAAGCAAAAGGACAGTGAAGGGGCTTTGGACGAGAGGGGGGGGTCAAGGCTTTTTTTTTTAAGGGTTGGGGTGATATACATGTTTAAAAAAGGGGGAAGGGAAGATCCCCAAGGTTTGTGAAAGTTGAAGAGATGGTGAGGGCTGGGGTAAGAAAACCCGAGGCTGGATGATGGGGTGGGATGGGTCAAGACTACAGGGAGTTAAAATTTGGATTTGGGCAGTAAAGAGGAAGCCCGTCATGAGTGACCGTGGGGAAGCAAGTTAAGGGGGAAGAGCATTGCAAGGGAAGGAGGGGGGGTGGGGGGCTGCGGGGTGAAAACTTTTTCTAAAAGTGGTTGATCTTCTGAAGGGAAGGGAAAGGCAAAATCTCGCTGAAAGGAGGGAATGGGGGAGGGGGGTGCTGGGGGACAGAAGAGAGTTGAAGGTTTTTTAATATTGTCTGGGGTTGTGGGGCAGGGGATATGAGAGTGGGAAATAGTTCTGTTTTTCTGAGTGATGCAATTAAATGTATGCAGTATTTTTGTTTTGAAAAGTCATAAGGGGGTGAGTTTTTTTAGCGGGATTGGCAGCTCTGGAACTAAAGCCTCAGTTGTTTGTATCTGTTGCCAGGGGTTTCTGTTTTTTGCGGGTTCTTTTTGTGTGAGAGAGAAGGGGGGCCCAAAGGTTGATGAATTTTGGGTTAGAAAGTGTGGCTGCGTCGGGTCATTATATAGGAAATATAAAAGAGGTAAAAAAAGTCAGAAATGAGACGGGTTAGGCTTTGTAGGTTCCTACAGGTCGTACGGATAGAGACAAGGAGGGGGGGATGGTGGAGAAGGTAAACAGGTTTTGGTCAGATATGGGGTGGGGAATTTGAAAGTCCAAAAGGGGGAGAGGGGTGAAATAGTCCCTTTGGGCCATCTTTTTGGGGGGCTCCTGAGGCCACTGGAGAGGGCAAAGGAGGGGCAAGTGAAGGGTTTTGTTGGGAAACAGATTGGGGGGGTGTCGATTGGGATTTTTTAAGTCTCCAGATATGTGGGGATGTCGGTGGAAAAGAAAGTGAGAAGCCGGGGAAGCAAAAGGGGAAGAAAGGCAGTGGCGGGCCCCTGGGGGTTTGGTTGAAACAGCCACTTGGGGTCGGGGGGGGCGTAGTGCGGACAGGAGTGCACCTAAAGAGAAAGGTGGGGGGAAGCAAGGTGGGGGGCAAAGGAGGGGTTTCAGACAGGAGGGGGCCCGACCCCTCCCCCATGCTGTTCCAGGTGAGGGTGGGGTAAGTTGGGGGCCCCCTAAATAGAGGCGGCAGGGGAACGGGTGTCGGGGGGGGTCAGCCAGGTTTCTGCCAAAGGGAAAGTAATTTGCGTGGTAAAAACAAGTCATGTATGATGAGATTTATTACATAAGACGGCCCGCCTTTAACGGGGGGTACAGGGTTTGGTGTGGGGGGCCCTTTTGAAAAAAAGGGGGCCCGCAGCAGGGGGCCCTTGTTTCACAAAATACCTGCCTGAGGGGCCCCGCCTGCGAGGGGCCGGGGGGGCCTGTACTCAGATTTTGTGAGAGGCTGGGGTGTGCCCAAGTCCCCTGCAGGTCTGTCACTTCTCCTGCTTGTAAAGGGGGATTTGGCCCCCCCCCGCCCCCCTCTGCTGGGGGGGACGCTATCATTTGAATCCCCAAGCCCCGCCCACAGCAGAGGGGGGGGGGGCCCGACCCTTCACAACTGCAGGGAAGAAAGGGAAAAACCCCTGCAGGGACTCGACAAGCCGCCCCCCCCCCCAATTGAATGTTACTGTGGGCTCCCCCCCAAACCCCCCCGCACACCACTGCTCAAACCCCCGGGGGCCCCCACTGAGCCCCCCGCTGACCAAAAGCCCGGGCCCACTGAGCCTTCCCCCCGGCACCAAAGCCCCGGGGCCCACTGAGCCCCCTCCCGCGCACCAAACCCCGGGGGCCCCATGAGCCCCCCACGCTGCCCCCAAACCCCCTGGCCCCACTAGCCTTCTACCGCTGCACCAAAGCCCGGGGGCCCCATGGCTCCCCCCGCGCAAAAGCCCCGGGGGCCCCCACTGACCCCCACCGCTGCACAAACCCCGGGGGGCCCCACTGAGCCCCACCGCTGCAAAAAGCCCCGGGGCCCCACTGAGCCTCCCCCCGCTGCAAAAACCCCGGGGCCATGAGCCCCCACGCTGCAAAAACCCCCTGGGCCCACTGACCCCCCCGCTGCCCCAAACCCCCGGGGCCCCCCTAGCCGCCCACCGCGCCCAAAGCCCGGGGCCCCCCTGAGCCCCCCCGCTGCACAAAGCCCCGGGGCCCCCACTGAGCCGCCCACCGCTGCAAAAGCCCCGGGCCCACGACCCGCCCCGTTTGACCAAAGCCCCGGGCCCACTGACCCCCAACGCGCCCAAAGCCCCTGGCCCCACTGAGCCCCACCGCTGCACCCAAACCCCTGGGCCCCACTGAGCCGCCCACCGCGAAAAAACCCCGGGGGCCCCCGAGCCCCCCCGCTGCTAAAGCCCCCCCCCCCATGGCCCCCCCCGCTGCAAAAACCCCCTGGGCCTTTAGCCTCCTACGCTGCACCAAAAAAGCCCCGGGGGCCCAACCTACCCTGCCCAAAAAGCCCCGGGCCCCCCCAGGGCCCCCCCGCTGACCAAAGCCCCGGGGGCCCCCACGACCCCCAGCTGAAAACCCCTTGGGGCCCGGGCCTCCCCGCTGACCAAGCCTCTGGGCCCCCACTCCCCCTCCCCGTGGACTAAAGCCTTTGGGGCCCCCCACTAAATCTCCCTGTGGACTAAAGCCTCTGGGGCCCCAGGGAATCCCCTGGACTAGACCCGGGGGCCCCCCACAAATTTCCCCCCGCGGGATAAAGCCTTGGGGGCCCCACAAAATTCCCCCT
This sequence comes from Phyllomedusa bahiana, assembly GCA_025379985.1. NCBI lineage: Eukaryota > Metazoa > Chordata > Amphibia > Anura > Hylidae > Phyllomedusa > Phyllomedusa bahiana. Next base: position 25,993 of record JAODAL010041804.1, read on the forward strand.
GGCTAAACCCTTTGGGGGCCCCCCCCTTTTCCCTGCTGGACAAAGCCTCGGGGCCCCCACATCCCCCGCGGACTAAACCCTTTGGGGCCCCAAACAACCCCCTGGGGATTAAACCCTCGGGGGCCCCCACTGAATCCCCCGCTACACTAAAGCCCCTGGGTCCCCACTAACCCCTCCCTGGCACTGAAGCCCCTGGGGCCCCCCCTGCCACCTGAATTCCCCGGGGGCCCCCCTCACCCCCCCCCCTCCCCCTGCAAAAATGAGCCCCTGGGACCCCTCTGATCCCCCCTGCCCAGGTCCCTCCCCCCCTGGGCCCCAACGGGGAACCACACTCAAAATTTTCCCCTCTTGCGTGTGGGGTCCATTTAAGTTCCCTCGTCCTCCCCTCCGTTTTGGGTCCAACAAGGGGATAAAAATTTCAGAGACGATTGCAGCCAGGCGCATCATGAAAGCCGTCTGGGGCCGGGGGTGGGGAAGAAAAAAAGGGAAAGGACGCCCATGAAAGACGTCCCTGGGCATAAAATTTAAAGCTTGTGTGGGGCAATGTTACACCTGCTTTTAACACTATATGGGCACTGTTTTTGGGGGGTAATTTTCATTCTTTTGTAATTAATTATATGTAAAATACGGTGGGTTTCAGGGATCTTTTTTGGTGTGTTGTGGCGGGGATTTTATGGTCTTTTATATTTTTGTTATTTCTAAAATGGGTCTGCATAACTGGTTTGGTCTAACATAATAGTGCTGACCGTGTGAAAATATGGCGGGGATTTGCTGGCCCCTTTTAACCTACCCGCACAATATTTATAAACTAAAATCCAAAAAAAATGGTGCAATTGCATTTTTTTTTTTGTCTGGGGGTTTGGGGATGGTGAGGAGGTAGGGGGGGGGTTATAGGGGGGGGGGGGGACCTTTACTGTAGGGCCCTGAAATTTCTGATGGGGCCCCCCATAAACCCTGGCATTCCCGAGGCTCCCAAAAGAGGGGGTGGGGGGGCAGGGTCAGAGGATTGACAGGTTTAAGGGATTAGCGGGGAAATTTGAGTGGGAATCTGTTCGAGGAGGGAAGACTATGGGGGAATTGTGGGGGGGCCCGGGTTGGGGAAATGTCCCAGAAGCCCCGAAGAACAGTGAGAGGGGAGCAGGTGGGAGTATTTGGCAGGGGTTTGTTTGTACGGAGGGCATTCAGTGGGGAAGGTGATTGGTGGCACCCGGCGGTTTGAGGGGGGGAATGGCGGGGGGAGGGAGATTGGTTATTGTAGAGGGGAGGGGGGGGTTGGGGGCCCCTGGTGGGAAAGAGTGGAGACCCTTGGGGGAAAGAGGGGGCAGTTTGGTCACAGTGTTTCCCTGGTGGGGGTTGTGGGCGCCTTGGATACATGATCCCTGGGGGACGGTTTGGTCCCTTGGTACAGTTGATTCTCTGTGGGAGGTTTGGGGGGTCCTGGTACAGGATGACCCTGTGGGGGTTTGGGGGCCCATTGGTTACGGGTTGGGAATTCTTGGGGTGGTTTTTTTCCCCGGGTAGTACGTTGATATGTGGGGGTTCTTGGTCTGTTTTATGGAGGCCTCTCTGGCTGGGACAGTTGATGGGAGGCACTCTCTGGCTGGGATTTAGTGGAGGCACCCCTGGCTGGGACAGTTGATGGAGGCACTTTTGGCTGGTATTGTAGATGGAGGCCTCTCTGGCTGGTACTTTTTTATGGAGGCCTCTCGGCTGGACGAGATGGAGGCCTCTCTGGCTGGGATGAGATGGAGGCCTCTCTGGTGGAAGTGATGGAGGCCCTCTTTGGGCGTTGGTAAGATGATGAGGCCTCTTTGGCTGAGAGATGGAGGCGCTCTCTGGCGGGGGTATTTTGGTAAGAGATGGAGGCCTCTCTGGTGGATTTGATGGAGGCGCTCTCTGGCTGGAAGTTGATGGAGGCGCTCTCTGGCTGGGACAGTTGATGGAGGCCTCTCTGGTGGTATTGTAATGGAGGCCACTCTCTGGCGGGGAACGTTATGGAGGCACTCTCTGGCTGGAAGGTGATGGAGGCAACTCTCTGGCGGGGAAGGTGAGGAGGCACTTCTGGCTGGGGTTTGGGGTAGAATGAGGACCCTCTGGCTGGTAGGTGATGGAGCCTCTCTGGCTAGGTTATTGTTAGGGGGGAGGAACCTCTTGGCTGGTACTTGTAATGGAGGCCTCTCTGGCTGGTATTGTATTGGAGGGCTCTCTGGTGGTCATTGGGGTAGAATTGGAGGCCTCTCTGGCTGGTATTGTATTGGAGGCCTTTTGGCTGGGACAGTTGATGGAGGCACTCTGGCTGGGACGGTGATGGAGGCACTCTTGGCTGGTATTGTAGATGGAGGCACCCCTTGGCTGTATGTAATGGAGGCCTCTCTGGCGGGGAGATGATGGAGGCCTCTTGGCTGGATGTGATGGAGGCCTCTCTGGCTGGAGTAGATGGAGGGCACTCTCTGGCTGGAGAGATGGAGGCCTCTTTTGGGGGGATTGATGGAGGCACTCTCTGGCTGGATTTTGATGGAGGCCACTCTTTGGCTGGATTTGATGGAGGCCTCTTTGGCTGGATGTAGATGGAGGCCTCTCGGGGGACTGGGACCGGCTGATGTAGAGGAGGCCTCTCTGGGGGAAACAGTGATGGAGGCCACTCTGGTGGGACTTTTGATGGAGGCGCTCTCTGGCTGGATTGTAGATGGAGGCCTCTCTGGCGGGGAATTGTAGATGGGGCCTCTCTGGCTGGATTGTAGATGGAGGGCTCTCTGGCTGGGACGTGATGGAGGCCTCTCTGGCTGGGACGTGATGGAGGCCTACTCTGGCTGGGACGGTGATGGAGGCCTCTCTGGCTGGGACGTGATGGAGGCGCTCTCTGGCTGGGACGTGATGGAGGACCAAGCGCTCTCTGGCTGGGACGTGAGGAGGCGTCTCTGGCTGGGAACGTCGATGGAGGCGCTCTCTGGCTGGGACGTGATGGAGGCGCTCTCTGGCTGGGACGTGATGGAGGCGCTCTCTGGCTGGGACGTGATGGAGGCACTCTCTGGCTGGGACTGTTGATGGAGGCACTCTCTGGCTGGGACTGTTGATGGAGGCACTCTCTGGCTGGGACGGGTGTTGATGGAGGCACTCTCTGGTTGGTATTCCAAGATGTCTGTGCCAAAGGTGACAATGAATGTTTATGGTCAAACCGATTTTATAACTTCTACTGTATTGGAGCAAGTATGTGAAGCAGGATTTACTTTGAATACAGCTTCTGGCGTGGAGTGCCTGTTAAGTGCTGTGAAGGCTTGCTGTGGCGGGAGAAGTTCGCGGGCTGTTAGATAGAGGAACAGGTCCTATATTAACAGGCCTGTCAGGAGAGGCAGTCAAGCTGTTCGGGGAAGCTCCCTGAGGAGTTTATAGCAGGGAAATAGGTTTTGCAGCTGTCGCCCCAGAGATAGGGCAGTTTTAGGTACTTAGGAGGCATCGCAGTAGATTAAACTGGATAGGCAGGTGAGACTCTGCTGTGAAAATGGCCGCTGGCCATCCAAGTAGGGGAGGGGCCCACTGTACTCACCACCAGAAAGACCCTGTGGCGAATGGTGATGTGGTCCGATGCGGTGCCGGGGGTATTATTGCTGTCTCCCCGCAGTTGAGTACGGAAGCGGCGGTGATCGAGCGGCCGGTAATGCGGAGCCTGAACTGAGCTGAGCTTCCCTCAGGGCTGTGGTGCGCGGCAACGCGCCTGCAGTACAGAGCTTCGGGGACCCGCCGTCAGCTGCAGAAGATGCGCAGAGGTATCAGAGTCTCCAAGGTGAGTCCCGGTACGTTCTCCTCCCTCCGGGACAGGTGTATGGTCCAGAGATAGCCGCTGGTGGTTGGTTTGGGCTGGTTTAGTACGCCGCTGGTCAGGAGCTCCCTTAGCACACGTCCGCGGTAAATATAGCCCCTCCCCATAATATGTATAACGCACATTTTGTGGGCGGCTCTGCTCCTCTGAAAGGATTGCGCTAATATAATATGGACATTATACAGTCCTATCCTTCTCAGGAGGATGAGCGTACTCCCAGAATATTTATGAGGACTTGTGTGGTAAGCCTGAAATGGCTATTCATTGTATTTTGCACTCTTACTAGTATCAAAAAAAAAAAAAAAAAAGTTGATTTGTTAAAAATTGCCATAATTCTGTATTTATTGGGCTTTTGAGAAGGTTTGGAAGACCTTCCACATATGGCATTGGAAGTACTCTAATAAGGGTTGTCTAAAATGTTGAAGCCAGTAGTGTGTGTTCCCATTAAACTGATGAGACACTTTACATGTGTTCTTCATACACATTTTGATGCGTAGCACATTGCGTAAAAGCCTGTTTTATATATCACAATGTGCATGAAAAATCTCTGTGTGAAACCAGCCTGCTTTGTACCTTTGTCCCTCACTTGTGCAACAACACCAAAAAATATTTGAATACATGAGTGATTGTAGACTTTACATAAAAAGAAACCCTCTTTTGCTTTGAGGACTTTTCTTAGGACAACAGGGATTGGTATGATCTAGGAATGTATTAAAGGTTTTCTTTTCATCAGGCTGTTTCACAACTGTGAAACAGCCACTTTCTGTTCAGGCTGGGGGTGGTTCTACACCATTCACATAAGCAGAAACCACCACTCATTATCGTCCTTCCCATAAGGATAAACCCATATTTATCTTTTCTTCTTTAAAAAATCACTTTTATTCTTAATACTTTTAAAAAGTCCACAGTATATAAATACAGCAGGCAGTGTTTCCAGAGAAATTTTCACATATATATGAGAACGGTCCTACTTGCTATTCCCTAGAGCAGGATCTCACATGGGAGCAGAGTCCGAGCGTTTAGGAGTTACTAGCTGACACCATCTTGGCGTGGTAGCACGTCTGCTACGTTTCAAGGGTAAACTCCCTCTTTGTCAAGCATGGTTCTACAGCAGTGACTGACCTTTCAGCTTTGCTATTCCTAGCTGAGGCTGTGTATGTGACATTGGTGATGTAAGCAAGGCTACAGAACTCTGAAGTGTTGAGTTTGTCAGTAAGAAAGATCAACAAGCTTCAGAGCACATGAAAAGATACAACAGGGATTGATATTACAATTCCAGTCAGGGCTGCTACAGCACAGAAAGGGGGGAGGTTTGCCTGGGGTTTTCGATAAGAAGAACAGGTCTACTTTTTTGAAAAGAAAATCATTATGCTTATTTGGGGGAATATTTTTTATTTACCGTTTACCTACAGTACATGTTTAATTAGTGGGATAGGAGTACTCCTTTAAGGGCTTCATTCACATCTATAACCTTGCATTTGAAATCACAGTACATATATACAGCCTTCACAATGACATTTCTATGGCTAAAGATATTCTGTGAAACATGTAAGCATCATTGTGAATGCTGTGTGTACGTATGGTGCTTTTAAATGCAAGAATTAAGTCAAGCTTAATTTATTTAACTGGGAGGTCAGATGTTTCTTTCTAAATCGTTCTGCTCCAGATGAGTTCTGTATATTTGCCATGTCTTACTGATACTATGGTGATATTACATGTTTTTTTTTTTTTTTCACATCTACAATCTGGTGTTCATCACTAACACATTATATATATGAATACCAACAAAAGGTAGACCATGGCATAGCCCTTGTCTTCAGTAGCGTAAATAAGCCCACAAAAATGTGCGCTGCTGTAAAATGGACCAATTGTGGTCAAAAGGAGACTATTTTGGGCCTACTGAAGGTTATGGCTACAAAGCAGAATATATCTGCATATCTTTTTTTTTGGCATTCAGATGTGAATGCATCATAGACCAGATTCTAAGTGTGAGCGTGGCCCAACAAATGCAAGACCCTTTCCCAGAAATTCAGTTTAAGTCCATTACTTTTATTACTGACTTGTAATTCTTACATTGTCACCGACCCTTGTGTATCGCACGGTCCTCTATGAATCCCATATGTGGAAGGAAGGGGTCAGCTCTTACTCTGGAATGCTCGTATCCTTTTACTGGGTCCTGGCATACATGTGATATCTAGTAAGAAGCAATTGAGCGGATTCCTAAGCTAGAACAGCAGCCTGCAGTAGCTTTTTGAAGAGGAGCCACATCTCTGGTGGTCCATTTATCCTTGTGAAATTACAGAACTTAACACCATTTCTTAAATGGCAGATTTTGACAAATGAAATAGAAGCCGTTCTATTATGCTGTGGTGAACCAGTGAACAAACACGTTGCGGTATTAGTAGACTAGTTATTGATATGGTCTACCATGCAACTCTGCACTGAGGCTTATATATCAAGATATTCTAAGAGCTATAACCTTGTTAATTTCTATCTGTGGAGCTGTGTAAGCACTTTTTATTTGTAAGATACATTGACATTTTCATTAGTACCATGTTAGAGTACATAACACTTTTTTTCATCCCTTTTCATTTTGTTTATCTGTGAGGTTGGATAGAAAAAAAAATTCTGGCATTTTTTTTTCTGTGTTGTTCACCGTTACGGTTAAATGACAATAGTTACATAGTTAGTAAGGTTGAAAAAAGACATAGGTCCGTCAAGTTCAACCAATGGTAGGGAAAATGTGGTTGAAGGGGGAATTCTTTCAATTTTTATAATGTTTTAATTGGGGAATCAGGAGTTATTTTTTTTCTTTTTTTTGTGTCTCTATAGAAGACTACTACACTCACCGGCCACTTTATTAGGTACACCATGCTAGTAACGGGTTGGACCCCCCTTTTCCCTTCGAACTGCCTCAATTTGTGGCATAATTCAACAAGGTTTGCAACGATGCTAAATTTGGGAAACCAAGGGGCCCAAGAGTCCCAAGAAAATATTCCCCACCCCAGCACCCCCCACCACCAGCCTGAACGTTGTAAAAAGGAGGATGGATCCATGTTTATTTTGTTGACCCCAAATTCTGACCTACCATCCGATGTGCAGCAGAAATCGAATCATCAACCAGGAAACGTTTTTTCCATTTTATGCCAATTTCGATGGCTTGGGAAAATTTGGGACCCTAGTTTCCGTTCTTAGCTGAAAGGGTGGCCCCGGTGTGGTTTCTGGCTGTAGCCCATCTGCCTCAAAGTTCCCGTATGTGCGTTAGAGATGCTCTTCCCCACCTTGGTTGAAAAAGGGGTGGCTTTTTGAGTCATTTTGGCCTTTCTTCAGCTCAAAACAGTTGCCTTTCCTTTGCCCTCTGGCATAAAAAGGCTTTTCCCGCCCACGGCTCCCGCTCATGGATGTTTTTCTTTTTTGGCCATTCTCTGAAACCCCTAGAGATGGTTGTGCGTGAAAACCCCGGAGTCAGATTTCTGAAATATCAGACCGCCTTCTGGCCAAAACCCATGCCCGTTAAAAAGGCAAAAAATTTCCCTTTCTTCCCCCTTTACGTGCTGGGTTTAAAACTGCAGGAAATTGTCTTGACCATGTCTACATGTAATCCCTTGAGTTGGCCATGTGATTGGTGATTAGAAATTAAGTTTAACAGCAGTTGGACAGGTTCCTAATAAAGTGGCCGGTGAGTGTAGGGTTTTTTTATTATTTATATAAAAATATATATATAATATATAATATTATATAAAACATGCAATGCAAAACAGATGATTGTAAGGAAAAAAGCAAACGGGTCGTTACAATTTAATTTAAAAAAAAACTACTCAAAATAATAATTAGTGTTGAGCGATTTTTATCGACAATTGAAATGGCAAGGTTTTATGGTGATCGATTTAGATATGCGTAATTAAGGTTAAAATTGTGATCATCTTTTAAAGAGGCGTTTTCGGCGCTTCCTGAATTTTGGCGGCCGAAAATGAGATTACAGAATAGGCAGGGTGAGATGTGTGGAGTCATGACGGGGATGGTTTATACCGTTCTATGCTAACACCAATTAGACTCAAAAGGGGCCCTCTGATATCAAATCAAACCCAAAGGGTTTTTTTTTTTTTTTTTTACCTCTGGCTGATATGGCAACTATGGGCAACCTGTGATTGTTTTGCAGGGGTGCCCATGGGTGACAGAGAAAGCCCTCTCCTTCTGTTGACAGTACTGACTGGGATATCAGGCCACGTTCACACAGCTTATTTTGACGTGGTTTTGGATGAGGCTTTCAAAACGCCCCAAGTTCATTTAATTCCTATGTAAAACCTCGTTGTAGTTCACACAGACGCGTTTTTACCGCTTTTTTTGAAGCGCTGAAAAAGAAGTGTCATGTCAGTTCTTGAAGCGTGTTTTCGGCGTGGTTTTTGGTGCGTTTTCGTTTTTTGTCCTGGCTATTAATTTGTATGGGTGAAAACCTTGTCACAAACCTCACCCAAAACCTCGCTGAAAACGCCCCTAAAAAATCTTTTGAGAAGCGCTTTTTAGATAGTTTTGGGAGCAGAAACACTCTGAAAACCCCGCCAAAAAACATCAAAATAAGCTGTGTGAACATACCCTAATGGGTCAAGCTTCTGGGATCACAGCTAAATCCTTTCCCAGCCACTGCAGCTGGAGCTCGGCTGTACACTACGCCCCTCCTATGGGATGGTGCGGCCCCTATCCCTAGAGCCCTACTGGCGTGCAATGGGTTGTCAGCTCTTTCGGGGATCCAGAGAGTTGCCACTTTGTTACGCTAATGCATGTGTCACTTCTTTATTTTTCACTTTGCGGATTTTAAAATCTGAGGCAGAAAAAAATCTACATTGTAGTTCCCAGGGTAATCTCAGCACGGATTCCTATTTCAAATAATGGAATGAATCGAAGAATGGTTTTCCAGCGCATTCCTAAAGCTGAATTCACACACGGCATAAAATTCCTACATCAAATCTGCATTCATATTCCACCTGCATATTATAGTTGCAGAATGACTGTGGTGGCTTTTGTGATTTATTTGCTGCTGAGTTTAGAGCCAAACTTCAAGTAATAGTCAAACTTTCAAAAATAAAAATATGCTGCGGGCAAAATTTTGTGGACTTTACTATTTATGCATGAGCTGCGTTTCTCTTTCCCCATGATAAAAATCAAACGTCTGTGAATCTAGCCTAAGAACCAGTCGGTCAGTTCACTTGATATGTATTGTGGTAAATGTTCCTCATTTAAAATCCTACAGCATCTTTTCTTAAAACTCTGGATAGTGTAGTTTTTCTTTCCTTTTTTTTTTTCCCCTAGAAAACTTTAAAAAGGAGAATGGGACAAAATATTTTTTTTATCATTTCCGAGGGGTAACATAGGGACAGGATAATGCAGAGTTACAGGGAAAAAAAAAAAGTTCTTGTAGCAAAAATTGATGCAGAAAATGGGACCAAAAAGCCCGTTGAATAAAAGTTATACCTTTATTAAAGAACTTATAAAAGCATAGTGATCCAAAAAAAAAGGCATTTTTCAAATAGAAATTTCCAGTGCAAGGCCTTGATGGCCATTTCTATTTGAAAAAAATTTCCTTTTTTGGATCAGCTTCTTTTATAAGTTTATTAAAAGGTTTAAATTTTTATTAAGGGGCTTTTTTGGGCCCATTTTCTCTCAATTTTTGTACAAGGACTGTCTACTAA
>JAODAL010041805.1:0-35496 GCA_025379985.1 Phyllomedusa bahiana
CAGATCATCCCGCAGTCTGGGGGCCGGGAAGGGACGTGTCTGTGCCTCTGGGGTTCCCTTTGGGGTGTCGCAGAGTGTTTTAAATGGTTCCCGTACCTTTGTGCCCCACCAGCACCCCCCCTTTCTCAGGTTCCAAATTCCCCATCCCCCGCCCCCTCTGTCCTCTCTGATTTCCTAAGGTGTGTGTGCGCGCTTCGGGGGCCAGCCTTTTTGTTTTTAAAAGGGGGCCCATTGCCCCTTTTCCCGGTCATTTAAAACCTGTGCCCCTTTTGTTTTTTTTAAAAGGAAACCTTTTCCCCCCCTTGGGGTCAAGTTCAGGCTTGGTGTTATTAGGACCCAATGTTTGCTTTTCCTTTTTTGAGCTTTTCCCTGTAGTTTACCTGTGAAAACTGCATTAACCTTTAAACCCCTTTGTGTTCCCTTTGCAAAATTTTTTTCCCTTTGTGTTTAAAGGGTTTTAAACAGTTGCTCTACCTGTGTTTTTGTGCTGAAAAAAAAACCCTTACTTCCCTTGGCCCCAGTTTCCCATTCTTTGTTTATACCGGGGGTTTGATAGTCCCCGTAACTGTACCCTTGGGTTTGATACCCGAAACTTCGGCTCTCCCAAATTAAAACCCCTACCATTAATTTGCAATACCCCAGGGGGATTTGCAAATTTTGGCTTTTAAACCCATTTTGGGAAAAATGTGAATTTTTGGTAAAATAATGTTTTTTCCATTCCAGAACATGGCCCCAACAGTGCCCACTGGAACCTTTAGGATTTACTTTTTTGAAAAAAGAAAAAAAAATGTCCATCCTTGGCTAGGGTTTCCCTATAGTGTTGAACCAAGGAAAGGGTAAAAACCCCCATGGGGTAGAAGAAATTTTTGTTGTACACAAAAGTAGATGCGGGTCCAGAAAATTTAAAATAAAAGTATAAATTTTTTTTTTATTTTTTTAATAAAAAAAAAATAGAAAAATAGCGTAATCTTTCGAAAAGGTTTTAAAAACCCTACCATGCAAGTGGGAAAAGAAAGCAGAAGCATTAGCAAATTCCCGCGAGCCCCTACCCGGGATAGGGATAAAATTATCCCAGCCACCCAGCCAGACGAGGAATGGGGAACTAAGAAACCCGGTGATAAGAGGGGTATTTGGGCATTGGGCCCGAACCCCAAGTTTCGGAGGAAAACCCCCCCTTTCTCAAGGTGAAAATCACTTCCAGGGGGCCCGGTTTTTATAGTTTGCTTAAAGGGTAGTACAAACCATTACCAAAAGTTATTGGAAAAATAAAATAATATTGATAAAGTAATTAAAAAACAAAACAAAAAAACCGCCCAAACGTCACTTAAAATTGAGACACAAGGTACCCAATTTCATATAAAATTAAAACTTTTAAAAGGTATCTAGCAATAAAAACAAATTTTGTCTAAAAAAGTGTGACACTCCCTTTAAAAAAAAAGGGGCCCTTACGGTGGGGGTTACCCCTAAAAAAATTTATAAAAATACACCCACTGAAAATTTTTTTTTTTAAACCCCCTTAGGTGAAACCCGTTAATCTGGTAAATCCAATATATTTCTCTTCCTCAGGGGTTTGTTTTGCCCCTGTTCAGAAACCCCCCTTTTTCTTTTTCCCTCCAACCCCACAAATCGGAGGTCAGGACATTATGCCCCCAAATCAAAGAAGTGTTTTGTATGTGGTTTTGGTACCCCTTCTAGTCTCATTTTTCCCCAAAACCTGTTCACTCTTTTCCCCTTTAAATTCCTTTTTGTTTAATTTTTTATACAAACAAATTTTGGGGATTTGTGTTCAAAAATCCTGGTTCGAACCATTCTGATTTTTTCCCTCATAGACATGCCCCCTGGGCACTTAATTTAAAAAATTGACCTTACTCGTGTTGAAAAGGAAAAAGTAACCCCTCATTGATATGTTATATCCTTGTGAGGATGTGAGATGAAGGGCCCCTTTTTGATGTTCCCAATGACAATTTGGCCCATAAACCAAAAAAGGGGTAAGTCCCCCCTTCTTTGTGTGCCAATGTCTTTTGTCAAAGATTTTTTCCTTTAAAATCAAAATGGACGATAGTTTTCCCAATGGGTTTACCTCTCTAAATACACAAATTTTGGGAAACTCTTTGAAGGGTTCCCAAATTGGGGCCCCCCCTGAATTATATGCCCAAAGTTTTCTAATTGTTTTTTTATTAGATCCCCATGGCAGTCATAAGACCACGAAACCTTTCTCTCGTTCAATTAGATTTATTTTTAGGTTAAAGGTTTACACCGGGCAATTGTCTACTTTTTGCCTTTTTCTTGTACTTTCCCCTTATTAAAACCACGTTTCCCCAAATTCTCAAATGTTTTTCTTTATTTAAAAGGGTACCAAATGCACTTGAACATATAAGTCTAGCACGGTGAAATTGACCCTTTTGGGATCGCTTTTTTAAAAACAGCTGGGGGATGTTGATTTCCATATGTTGTGTTTTTAAATTTCCCATCCATTTTTTGGAAAATAAAAGTAGTTTCGATTTTCAATTTTTTTACGTTTTTGTTTTAAAAATCCAAAAACTAAGCTATCGCGATCCCCGTGTGGTTTTGAATTTAATCAAAAGGGTGTTTTGAGTTAATTTCCCCCAAAAAAAATTTATTTTCACCCTCTTCTGTGCCGTCCCAAAAAAGGCAAACCCTCGGGCCCATTTTGGGGGAGCCAAAGGGTTTAAAAGGATGGTAATCTACGGGTTTATGTTTTTTAAAATTCAAAGTGGTTTTCCAATAAAAAAATTGGGGAAAAGGGTTGGGGACAGGGGGCCCCCTAGGGGGTCCCCGCCCCTGCCAGAAAAACTTGGCCGAAACCCGGGAAAAAATTTTTGTGGGGTAAAAATCTCCAAAAAATTTTAGCAGTAACGCAATTTAGGCCCCTTGGTAAAGAGGAAACATCCAAAAATCTCATTTTTTAAATGGGGTTTTTGATGCCCTTTATCTATCGGGAATATTTGTATAAAAGGGTCCCCCAAATCAAGGGGGACATAGGAAGGGGACAAAAGTTGTCAATATTTTAAATTTTGGGGAAAAAAATATTTGTGTCCCTTTTAAAACATCTGGGGAAATTTGCTTTACAATTTTTCTGCAAAAACTATCTATAAAAAAAAGGGTATAGGATGGGGAAAAAAAAGACCCCAAACCCCCATACAATGGGGCTTCCCGGGGGGGGCCCCAAGGATTTTTTGTACTTTGGGGGTAAGTAAAGTATTGGGGAAAACCCTTTGGGAAAAACCCCCATATTTGTGCTTTAGCTATCTTGTTTTCTATGGGTCCCCTTTTGTTTCAGATTTAAAAAAAATTTCCAATCCATTTTCCTTTTCCCCGTTTTAGTGGGTACCCTTAAACCCTTTCATATACTCCAAATTCATTCAATTGCCCTTTTGCTTTTTTATAAATTTCTTTCTATCCATGATTTATTGTGGCTTTCCCCCCTTTTCGCTTTCTTGATACAAATCTTGATCTTCCTTTAATTTATCCAAAGCTTTCTCTCCTGCTTTAGTAAGATTTTTTTCCTTATGTTTTTTTCTTGTTGCCATTTTTTTTGACCCCCTTATTAAATAGTTTTTGGAAAGCCTCTAACATTGAAAAATTGAAATTTTTGGGTTAAAATTTTCTGGGTTTTAAATTTTTTTGTGACACCTTGAGAGCTATTATTCCTCTCCCAAAAAAACCCCTTTTTTAAACTCATTTTTGCGGCAAAATTTTTAAAAAAAACTTAAAAATCAAAAAAAGTCCCAGATGGGTTGGGGCATAATTTAAAAACCCTTTTTTCACCCACTTTTATTGTTTTTTGTCGGGATTTTTGAGGAAAATTAATGGTAATTTTCCCCTAATTTTTTCTTTGCGTTTCCGTTTGGGTTTGTTTTGGGGTTTCCCCTTTGGTTCTTTCCCCCCCTTTCTCCCCGTTGTTGTTTCTGAAACTCCCCCTTTTCCTTTTAAAAAAAGGGGGGTTTTGGTTTCTTCTTGGGACGGAAAAAGGGGCATTGTTTTTTGGTTTCCCCGACCCGGCCCTTAGAGGAAAATTTGTCGGAATAGTTTGTTCCATGGTAGGTTTACCTTTGGGATATGACTTTTTTTGGCCCCCTGTATCCCTTTTTCGGGGGATAGTCCGTGTATCCCCCCCCCAAACTTTTTGAGTTTAGTACTATAATTTTCCTTAAGTTTCCACATTTTCATTAATTCCCCCGTTTTTAAAAAAATTTTATACACGCCTCTTTTTTTTGGGTTTTTTTTAAAAAACCCTCCCCACGTGCGATTTCAAAACGAATTTTAAAAATTTTTGGCCGGGTTTTCAGGTTTTTGAATGGGAAATTTTTATTGGGGCGAGTGAATAAATATTGTAATTGCGAACCATTTATTTTGAAAATTTTTGGTTTTTCTTTCGGAAGATTGGCATTAGGGGGGTTTTGGACCTCGCGGTATTCGTTTAAAACCCTTTAAATACCCATCAGGTGGAGGCATAAAAGGGGTAATTTTTTTCCCTTTGTTTAAGGGGTTTAAGTTCTTATGAGATTTGTTGGTTTTGTTACCCGTGTTTTTCCAATTATAGCCCCGCTTTCAGCTTGTGGGGTATCTGGGTAGTTCCCTTGACAACAATTTTAAAAATTTTGGTTTATTAGGCCCTTTGGCCGGGCCCAAAATATCAAACAATGTTATAATTTTTTGAAGTGCAATAAGGGGGGGTAAAAAAAGCAAACCCGTCCCCAAAAATAGTAAATTTCATTTGTGCTCCCCTGCTCCAGCAGCCTCATAGCAAAGGGCCCCCCCGTTCAATTTGAAGTAACAGAAAGGATGCTGTCCCGAAAATGTACAATAAGTATAAATTTTTTCTTCTTTTTTTATTTTAAAAAATGTAAAAAGAATTTAAAAAGCGTAACTTTAAAAGACAAGGGGTTTTTAAAAAACCCCAACCCTGCCAAATAAAAAAAGAAAGCACGAAGCACCCTTTTGAATTTTAGGAGTTATCCGGTAGGGATGAAAATTAAACCAGCCAGCCAGCCAAACGAGGAATAAAAAACTAAGCCCAAGCCGTGACTAAGAGAGTAGTTGATTGGCCCCCAAACGCAACGTTTTTGGAGGACAGCCCCCCTTTTAAGCGTGAAAATCACTTTAGGGGGGGCCTTCTTATTTGTGTCTGGGTTAAAAGGGAGTACAAAAACCCCCTTTAAAAAAAGCTTTTTGGGCAAAAAATTTTAAAAATATTGAAAAAGCTAACAAATTTAAAAACAAACCGAAAAACAATTTTGAAGTTTGGGGAACAAAGGTTTAAAAATTTTGTTCCCCAATACATTAGGACTTTTTTTTTTCCCTTTTAAGTTTAATTTTTTTAAATTTTGGCCCCAAAATGAGATTAAAAATGTTTTTTGGGAGAGGAAGGATTGCTTCAAGGGGTCAGCAATAAAATTTATAAGGAAATAAAATTTTACCCAGAAATTTCCCAGTTCAATGTTAAAAGGGTTTCCCAAAAAATAGTTTAATAAGGAGTACAAGAGAAAAGGCAAAACTAAGGAAAAAATTTAGGAAAAATCTTTCTAAAGCAGAGAGGAAGCTTTGGTAAATTTAAGGAAGATAAGAATTTTATAGTCAAGAAAGTTTAAAGGGGGGAAACCCCCCTAATCCGGATAGAAAAAAAATATATAAGGGAAGGGGAAAAAAGGGAAAAGAATGAAAATTGGAGTATAAGAAAGGGTAAAAAGGGGAAACTAAAAGGGTTTAAAGGGAAAGTTTATGAAATTAAATTTTTAAAGCTGAAACACAAGGGATCCCTAGAAAACCCAAAATAGCAAAAACACTATATGGGGGATTTTCCCAAAGTTCCAATACTTTACTTAATGCCAAAAGTACATAAAATTTTTAGGGGCCCCCCCCGGGAAAACCCCTTTTATCGGGGATTGGGTCTGTTTTCCCCCTATTAAACCCTCTTTTTTGATAGCTTTTTGCCCGAAAATTGTCCCAAACGACTCCCCCGATGTTTTTAAAGGAAAAAATGATTTTTTGTCCAAAAAAGAAAAAAATTGACATGACTGATGTCCGTTCCTATGTACCCCTTTATGGGTTTTGGGAGCCTTTATACAAATATTCCGATAGATGAAGGCACGATACAGTTAAAAAGGGGATTGTTGGATGATTCCTCTTTTTTCCAAAAGGGCCCCATTGCGTTTGCTAGAAAATTTTTTGGGGTTTATAATCACAAAGAAAAAATTTCCGGTTCGGCCAAAATTTTTTTTGGGGGAAACGGGAGGGGAAACCCCTATGGGTCCCCCGTCCCCACCCCGTTTCCCCCAATATTTTTATGGAACACTTTGAAAAAATTTTTTAACATCATTCCCCGGGGAGATTGAGCCATCACATTAAACTTTGGTCCGCAAAGTGGACGTGTTTGCCTTTTTTGGGCTGGACAGAAGATTTGTTAAAGAATTTTTAGGGGAAATTTAAATCTAAACACCTTTGATTAAAAAACACACCCCAAGGGGTGCGAAAGCGTTTTTGTTTCTTGGATGTAAACTAAAACGTGAAAATAATGCAATGCAAAATACGTTTTAATTTCCCAAAAAATGATTTGGAAAAATACAAATACTAAGGGAAAATAAAAATGCCCCCCTGTGCCCTAAGGCCCCTTGTTTTTAGGTAGTGTCCTACTTTTTTTAGACACATTTGTTTATTAAAAGCTAGATACTTTAAAAGTTTTACTAAATATTGTTTAAAATTGGGTACTTTTTTTTCATTGTAAGGCAGTAGGTCGGGTTTTTGGGGGTTTGTGGGTTTTTTTTGTTTTTGCTTTATCAATATTATTATATTTGCCCATTAAGGGTTTTGTGTAATGGGTTTTTTAAGAACCCCTTTAAGAGAACTATAAAAAAACCCGGCCCCCCCCTTGGGGAAATTTAAAGTCACGCTTGAGGAAAAGGGGGGGGTGTCCTCCGAAAAGTTGCGTGTTCCCGGGGGAATGCAATACCCCTCTTAGTCACGGGTTTTGGGTTTGTTTTATTCCCCGTCTTTGGTGGGTGGCTGGGATTTTTTCCCCCCCCCCCCCTTCCCCCCATAGGACTCCTGAATTCAGCTAAGTGCTTCGTGCTTTTTTTTTCTACTTGCATGGAACGGTTTTTTAAAAAATTGTGTAAAGATTACGCTATTTTAAACTATTTTTCATTTATTTATAAAAAAGAAGAAAAAAAATTTTTAAGGGGGATTGTTCCTTTTCTGGACAGCATTACTTTCTGTGTAATCTATTGAAAAAAAGGGGGGGGGTCCTGAATGATGCCCGCCTGGAGCAGGGGGCACTAAGTTCAAAAACTAAAATAGAAGCCCAAATTGGTCCCCCCTTTTTTGGGGAAAAAAAAATTCCTTTCTTACTCCAATTGGCAAAACAGAATAAATCCCGGATCAACGCCCTTTTCCAGAATTTCCCAATCCTGTAAAAGTTTTATATTTTTTACACTAGAAATTTCATCCAGGCCCTTTTTTTTTGAACTTGTTAGTGAATTCCCCTGCCAAGTTCCTCTGGAGATTTTTTCACAGTCCCCATGCTCTTACTTTAAAGAACCCTTTTTATGTAGAAACCTATTTTCTTCTAGACGTCGAGGATGGCTCCATGTTCGAGACAAAGTCCAGGGTATAAATATATCTTGGGAGAGATCTCTGTCTTGACCCCTGATATATTTATATATATTTATTAAGTCCCCTAAAGCCCTTTTTTTCCCCTAAATAAATCCCCTTTTAATTTGCAAATCTTTTTTTCCGGAATTGATCCCCAAGTCCTTTTATTATTTTTGGGTTGTGCTTTTGATTGTTCAAGTTTTAACTGTCTTTTTTGTGCAATGATGCCCAAAACTGTACACAATATACAATGTGTGGTCTGACCAGTGATTTATACAATGGGAGAATGATGCACTGTGTGCACTTATGCCCTTTTTAATACACTCTGTGATTCTATTTGACTTTGGCAGCAGCTGCCTGATACTGGCTGCTACAATTAAGTTTACTGTCCACTAAAATTCCCACTAAGAAGTCCTTTTTCATGTCAGTTTTACCCAGGGTTTTTCTGTTTAACAAGTAATCATGGATTGGATTTTTCCTGCCCATGTGCATAAACTTGCATTTATCCATGTTAAACCTCACATGCCACTTCTCTGCCCAGGCCTCCAACCTATTCAGATCCCTTTGTAAAAGTGTGTTATTCTCTATCGTGTCATTTACTTTACACAGTTTAGTATCATCTGCAAAAATTTATATTCTACTATGCAACCCTTTTGTAAGGTCATTATTAAATATATTAAAGAGACTACCCTGTGGTACCCCACTAATACTAAGGATCCAGTCCAAGTATGTACCCAGTCACCCAATTTTGTGTTTTCCCTGAAAACTCATACTTTTATTTATCAAATGAGTTGCAAAATGAATAGAAATATCGTCCAGACACTGACAAAGTTAGAAAAATGATTTTTATTTGAAACACAATAATTTTCTACTTCAAACTTTGCTTTCGTCAGAGAATGCTCCCTTGCAGCAATTCCAGCATTGCAGACCTTTGGCATTCAAAGCTGTTAATTTGCTGAGGTAATCTGGAGAAATTTCACCCCATGCTTCCAGAATCCCCTCCCACAAGTTGGATTGGCTTTATGGACACTCTTTGCGTACCATACGGTCAAGCTGCTCCCACAACAGAGATCTGGTGACTCCATTACAGATAGAATACCAGCTGCTTGCTTCTTCCTTAAATAGTTGTTGCATAATTTGGAGGTGTGCTTTGGGTCATTGTCCTGTTGCAGGATGAAATTGGCTCCAATCAAGCACTGTCCACAGGGTATGACATGGCGTTGCAAAATGGAGCGATAGCCTTCCTTATTCAAAATCACTTTTACCTTGTACAAATCTCCCACCTTACCAGCAACACAGCAACCCCAGACCATCACATTATCTCCACCATGCTTGACAGATGGAGTCAGGCACTCTTTCAGCATCTTTTCAGTTGTTCTGATCTCACAAATGTTTTTCGTGTGCCAAAGACCTCAAAAATTTGATTGTTGTCCGTAAAAATTTTTTCAACTTCCTCTGTCCAAGGGGTTTTGTTTTTTTGCCCTATAATAATAAAATTTAAAAATTTTTTCCTTTTATTAGCCAGTTCAGATATGGCTTTTCTTTGCCACTCCCCGAAGTCCCTCCTGGAGTGCCTCTTCATGTAGGGCATTGACAAAGGCATTTGAGGTACTTTTATTAAAACGCCATTTGGGACCTGTGAGGCATCAATTTTCAAGCAGGTCTAAAAACTTGTCTTGTTGCTCGTTTCAGCGGGTCCCCCTTCTCTTTCTATTTTTGGTTTGAGCCCGTTTTGCTCTCCTTGAAGGGGATAGTACACATCGTTGTAGGAAAACTTCATTTCTTGGCAAAATTTTTGCATTTAAAAGCCTTCTCTCTCCCAAAAATGATGTAGGTTTTCCCGAATTCTTTTTTGGCAATTTTTCGGTTTAAAAATTAAAGAACCCAACCAAAAAATTTAATGCTCCAGATTCCCAACTAGCTCAAAAATCCATAGCCGTTACAGATTTTCAAACAAACAAAGTAAAAAATTTAAAAACCGGAGTGATGGTTTTGGAAATGGCCCCCTTTCACCTAGTAAATATTTCATTAACAAAAAAGCTTTGCAGCTAGAATAGTATTTTCACATTAACAAAGTTAAGTTTATTTTGATTCAATTTAAAGTTGCTTCATTGAAAAAACCCCCTGCTTTTTTTCAAGAAAAATGAAATTTCGTGCCCCCCAAATTTTGAAAAGGGAGTTTTTTTTGTTTTTTTCCTTTAGTTTTTTTGCCCTTTTTTTGCCCTCCCCGTTAAGTGTTAAAATTTTTTTTTTGTTATTTTTAGCCACTTTTGTTGATCACATTGTTTTTTCCTGTTTCTTATTTTATTTGCTAAGGTATTTCCTCTCCAGTGATATTTCAAGTTTTTTAAAAAACTCAAATTTATTCTGTTGTTTTTTTTTTGAAGCTTTGTCCCCTCAATGGGTTAAGGGCCTTTTAAGCAGATTAAAAATTTACCTTTAGAAATTTAAGTTTTTTTTGGTCCTCGACAAAAACTCTTTTGAAGGATGCGGGGAAAATTTTTTTATTTTGGTCAATTCCTTGGTGCCTCCCCCAAACCCGAACCATTGTTCTCTGGGAGGTCTGTTTTAAAGTAAGTCAAAAGGGGCCTTCGTTTATTTGTCCTGTACCCGTTGGGAAAAAAAGTCTTTAGTTTTTGACAAAAATTTATGAAGTCACAGGTTTCAGTTTCCCTTTTTATTTCTGAGTAGTTGAAGTCACACATAATAACAACCTCATTGTAATTAGTCGCCTTATCTATTTGCCTTAGGAGTACATCTTCCATTGGTTATGTTATATCTGGTGACCTACAGCAGAGACCTCATAGAATTTTATTATTATTACTTTCCCGATGCATATCTACCCATTTTGATTCCATGTGTTCATTTCTTGTATCTATATCTTCCGAAAGTGTTGGCTTCAGACAGGATTTTATATGAAGACATATACTGATACTTTCTCAGTCATATCTCTCATCCAGCCATGTCTTAGTTATTCCCACTATATCATATTTTTCTTCAGAGATAAATAATTGTAGTTAATTAACTTTATTGTTGAGACTTCTGGCATTGGTCAGCATGCAATTAAGAGGTTTTTTGGTTTCAATTTTTTAAACCCTGTCCTTATTAACTATTACACCCCCTCCCTCCACTCCAATCCCTGATTTATTACTAATTCCCAGCTCTCTATCTTCAAAGTGGGGCAAAATGTGAAAACAAAAAAGCTTGATCATCAGTACACTCTATTAAATTGTATATACTATGCAATAGGGTGAAGAAAGATGGTGGTTCTAGCACTTTCTGCTTGGGGCAGGAAGTGTTAGAATCGCCAACATGACAGCGATGGAAGCCTTCAGGAGGCTTTCAGCCACCATGTTAAATGATCGTCACCTCACAATCTCGTCTTATGGGTTAAACAGCAGAGTCGGCTCATACTCCCTTAACACTGCCATGATGTACTAATACTTCATGGTGGGTTAAGGTGTTAACTACTCCTCCAACTTCCTTGCCATTTTTCCCTCCAATACAGCTTAGCCCTTCTCTGTAGCCAAGACAGAAGTTGCCCCAGTTCTCCAGAAACCCAAATCCCTCTTTCATACATCACTTTTTCAGCCACTTATTTATCCCCTAATCTCCCACTGCATCTCATGGCACATGGTTCAGGTAGCATTTCTGAAAATGCTACTTTGGAGGTCCTTGCCTTGAGCTTTCGGCCTAAGACCCTGAGATAATTTTTAAGGACATTCTACCTACCTCTAATATTGTCATTGGTGCCAATGAGCACCATGACAGCTGGATTCTCACCAGTCACAGTCAGTAATCTGTCAACCCGATCTGCAATATGTTGAACTCGGGCCCCAGGAAGACAAAAGACTTTGTCAATGGTCCTGGTCTTTGTGACAGATTGCCCTTCTGTTTGTGTGGATTGAATGGGTTGTTACCGACATCTAGTGAGAATTTCATGTCAATAGCACCTTTAGAAATATATTTACTTAGAAATTTTGTTACGTGTTCAATACTTATTTAATCCGCTGTATATGTGCATTTACAGAAAATGCATTATTTAGGGAGGATGACATATATATTTATAGACCCTAGCAATTCTTCTGTTGTTTTGCCACTGGTCTGCTGGTGGAGGCTGGGTTTTCTTGAGCATGGTTAGAGGTATATCTTTACATTTGTTAAACATTTGGAGATATGATTTAGCTGCAGCGGGTACAGGAAGTGAAGGAGGGGTAATATTCACTTCCTATCTCATTAGTTAAGATTGCTGCTCTCTTTCTCCATACCACAGCTCTGCCATTCATAATTAACTGGTGTGACAGAAGTAATAGTATTAGTAAGGTGCATCCTGTAGAGTAGCTTTAACAAATTTGGGAATAACTGCTAGAACAGCTCTCAACATTTTATATAAAATACTATGAACACTGCCACATTCAAGTACCTAGCAGGATTGTATAAAGTCCCTTTGAGTTTGGATAACAGATCCATAGACAATCTGCATCACCTTTGTAGCTAAAAATGCATCATCATTATGCATGGAGTTTGTATTTTTTTTTTTTATTGCTGAAAAAAATATCTGTCTTAAACTGGAACTGTAATTTAACTGTGTGAATGAATCCTTAGAGGGATTTTTCATCAGGCTGTGACACAGAGCCATCTCTTCACAGCCAGGTTCAGGCTTCCTGGTTAGGCTGTGAGTGGTTCTAAAGCAATGATTGTCATATTAGCTCTGCTATTCCTAACTGAGCCTTTTAGAGGGACATGGATGGGTTTAAACAGAAGGGAACAAGGCTACACAGCTCAAACAGTTCAAGAAAATTTTAAATGCGTCCTGCATGTGTTTAAATAAAATAGAACATCTGCTGCTGAAATGCATTTTATAACCAAAAATATAAAAAATATTTAGTTCTACACTATCACAGAAAAGCCTGTACCTGTATCATATTACCATAGGATACAAGGCCTGCTTTTCTGTTTCTTTTTCTCACACAGCATCTAAGCATGAGTTTTAGTCCTCCTTAGAACAGTGGGCAGATGTGCGGCACTACAAAATGCACATCCACAACAGAAAAAGGGTTAGCCAGTCATCTCTGCCACAAAGATGCATGTCATACTTTCATGCAGGCAAATTAAGTGATCTGCTCATTCTGTGCCCTCTACCCTTTCCTCTTACCACACAGTACTAATCCTAAGCATTTTACATATTTATTTTGGTGTAATGACGCTTCTTGTTGTCTTGTTTATTTCTCTATTGGGTTCAGACAGTAGAATTAAGAAAATGGGAGGAAGTTGTTAATAGACTTTTGAGTTCAGAACATAATCTAAGGTCAGGATGATCTCTGCAAGGGATATTCTAGACAAAGCTAGTAGTTTTATATTCCTGTGATGTTGCTGTGTTTCTACCACAGTACAGACTTCAGGCGGGTCCTGAATGATAACAAGATAGTAAAAGCTGAACTATGTGTCTTGTCTAAGCATTGGACTCCGGCAATGTATCCATTCTGAATTCTAACTAAAAGCTTCATGTTCCTTGTAAGCGTTTTAGAACTCCTACACTAAAAAATAGTTAAAAGGACTTTTAAAACAAATGTCCATCATCCTAGTAACTGTCATATTCAATATAATATATGGCTCATATGCCGTAAGGCAAGATCAAATAACATGATTAATTCTTAAACAACGGAAATATAACATAGGTTATGTTCTATTGTGCAAATTATTTAAAATTATTACTTAATGGCTTTGAGGTTGGTATTTGCTTGGGTAGTTAATATTCATAGGGGACTGAAACATCAATGGTAATTTTGTAATTATTTTGTTGTACAATTGTGCCTCAGCAGTAGCCATAAGAGTTTAAGTGCCACCTATAGTAAAACATGTAATAGTGCTACCTACATAATTCCAATATAAAAGTATTGATACAATAATATCATACATAATGCATAATGATGTTTAAGATGCATATAATACCAGCCAATGAGCCCAACATAGTGCCATTCTTTAAGAGTGTTTAACAATGCCATCCATTATTCTAATTATTCCATAGTGCCCATATAAAAAATAGTTTTAGTGCCCCTATGATGACAGCCATATTTCTCATACAGTCTCGGTCAATAGGTCTCTATAACCACGGTTCTTTGCAACTTTATATTTTGACTCATGCTAAGATTTTCCGTGGTTTAAAGGCTTTTTACATGGGAAAATTCATTGGACCCCCCCCCCAACTGAAATGAACAGTTTTGATTACGTTTATTTCCTAAATACTTACCTCATGTTAAAAGTCTTTTAATCAGCCAATGAACATGCAAACCCTCATTTAATGGCTGATTTAATCTTTTATATGGTGGCGTAAATCATTGTTTGTTGGCAGCATATCTTAACATGTAAACAATGGATTTGCTCCCAATCATAGTGGAAACGAATGGCTGCACAAACAATTGTGTTAAAGGGAATCTATCAGCTTGTTCATGCTGCTCAAACAACGAAAAGTATGAAATAGTTGGAGGTTCTCTGGGCCAAGTAATGTGGACCCTGGAACCCCACAGAATTTCAGAGAAGAAACTTAAATGGGTTTTTCCTTCTCAGACATTCATGGAATATCAGATTAGGATATGATTTATACAGTTTGGGAAAATGAAGTTATCAGCACAACAATTGTGCAATCTCCCACTCTTAAAAAGATGAAAGAGACCTGGACATCATAGGTAGACCTCAACTAAGAGTAACAAAATGAGAAAACAAATTCCGAAAATCACATTGTCTGATTTGGAAAAATTTTATTTGGTGAAAAATAAGTATTTTGTCACCTACAAATAAGCAAGATTGCTGGTTCTCACAGACCTGTAACTTCTTCTTTAAGATGTTCCTCTGTCCTCCACTCATTACCTGTAAGTAATGGCACATGTTTGAACTTGGTATCTGTATAAAAGACAACCTGTCCTAACCTCAAAACGTCACACTCCAAACGCCACTATGGTGAAGACCAAAGAGCCTGTCAAAGGGACACCAGAATACAACAAATTGTACGTAGCCTGCACAGGCTGGGAAACTGAATCTGCCAATAGGCCAGCAGCTTGGTGTGAAAGAAATCAACTGTGGGAGCAATAATTAGAAAATGGAATGACATACAAGACCACTTATAATCTCCCTCGATCTGGGGCTCCACGCAGATTCTCACCCCGTGGGATCAAAATGATCACAAGAACAGTGAGGAAAAAAATCCAGAACCAACGGGGAATAACTGCAGAGAGCTGGGACCAACTAAACAAATGGCTACCATCAGGTTTAAAACACTTATGCACGCCAGGAAATCAGATCTCTGCAGAAAGTGCAGACATGTCCCCTGCTTAAGCCAGTACATGTCTCCGGGCCCGTTTGAAGTTTTTTGTTAGACGACACATGTTGGATGATCCAGAAGAGATTGGGACAAACCAAAGTAGAGCCTGTTTGGTAGAGACACAACTCTCAATGGTTTGGAGGAGAGAGAAAGTTTGCATTGCATCCAAAGAACCCCATACCTAGTGTAAATAAGTTGGGGTGCGTGACTGGGGTAAGCAACATCATGCTTTGGCGAAGTGTTTATCTGCAAAGAGACAGGAGACTGATCTTACAGAAAGAATGAAGGGGTCCATGTTATCGTGTGATTTTGAGGTGCCAAACCTCTTCATCAGCAAGGAAATTGGAAGTGAAGCGTGGCTCGGGTCTTTTAGCATGACCAATTATCCCCAAGCTCACCACCAAGGCCAGGTCAATGAAGGCGAGTGGCTTGTAAGAGAAGCATTTAAAGGTGCGGGGAGTGGCCTAGTAACTCATCCAGATCTCACCCCTTAAAAAACCTTTGGCGGGAATTGGAAAGTCCGTGTTGCCCCCGAGACAACAGCCCCAAAACATCACACTCTAGAGGAGATTCATGCATGGAGGGATTTGGGTCAAATACTTGCAACAGTGTGTGCCAACCTTGTGTAGTCTTTCAGAAACTGTTTCTTCTTTGACCTTGGGGTCATTGCCAACAAAGGATAATATACAAAGTTATCTAAGCACAAACTATGTGTTTTATCCATATTACTTATTTTCCACCATAATTTGCAGATAATTTATTTCCAAATCAGACAATGTTATTTTCAGTATTTGTTTTCTCATTTTGTCTCATTATAGTTGAGGTTTACCTATGTTGTCAATTACAGGCCTCTCTCATCTTTTTAGGTGGGAGAGCTTGCATTGGTGGGTGACTAAATACTTTTTTCCCAAAATATTCTGGTAAATGAAGGGCCCACCTCTGGGACACACACCTATCACAAGAAAACTGCACCTAAAATGCCCTCCTTTTAAAAATGGAGGAAAGGGGGGCATTTGTAAAACCCACTTTTGGCACTTTTTCTATGGGAAATTTCTGAATAAAAGCCAAGAGGTGTGCTTAGCTGTAGTCAGAATTCACACAGAATAGTAAGGAGAGTGGGTTCAAAAGGGTGAAAACCTATTCTTGTTCTTGACAGAAATTTTTCAGGGGAACATTTAAATAAAATTTGCGGGTTTAAAAGTTGGGGACCCACACCTTTAAATTATCAGATGGAAAACACTACTTTAACTAACAGCCCTTTTGTCCCCTGTAACGGTTGGAGGTGGATCCTTGGACCACCGCAGGGTTGGCGTAAGCCAAAAACCCAGGGAGTAAAGAGGGAATTCTAAGTGGGTCCCGGAAATTCACCAACCCTGCCCCCCAAAGGGGGGATGGATGGGTGGGGGCGGGAGTCCACCAGGTCACTCCCAAACTGGGGGGGCCCTGCCTGCGGTGGGGGGCCAAGGGGTAGGCAAAGGTACAAAAATCGGCAGTCAGGCCCCGTAGCCCGGGGACAGGCAAAAAAGGTCAAGGCAGGGGCCCCTGGGGTTTAGGGAACTTTTAAAACAGGCGGAAGGTCGGGGCAGACGGAAAGGACCCGTGGTGGGGTTAAAAAATTAAAGCAAAAAGGGTTTCGGTTTACAAGGTAGGCGAGACAAGGTTTTTTGGAATGTTTTCCCCAAATGGGGCATGTGCAAAAAAGAGGGGGGAAAAGGGACGGGAAGAGGTGGGTTTTAAAATAGGACCCATTTGGCCCGGTAAGGGCCCATTTACCGGTTTGAACTGTCCCTTTAATTTAAAGGACTGCCGGCGCCAGGGGCGAGCTCCCAAAGGGGGGCGGCCCCGCGCACCCCAAAGGAGACCGAGATGGGGGGGGGCAGGAGGAGGCCGGGGGTAAGTCACGGGGGCCCGGGATGGGAAAAGGGGGAAATGAGGGGAAACCCCCGGGCCCCCGAGGGTGCGGGAGGGGGGGAAACCGCCCCAAAGTGGGGCCCACGGATGCCCCCCTGTCCCCGGGGGGGACGAGGGGCATCCGGGGAACATTTCCCCCCCCTTTTGGGCCCCCTTCTTTTTTAGGGGGGGAAAAAAATTTTCCCTGAAAAATTTCCCTGGGGGGCCCAGGATGTTTTTCCTCCGGCCCCCACGATTTTTCCCTTGGGGCCCCCAAAACCCCTTCCGTGACTAAAAAATATCGTTCCCTCTAGTCCCCCCCCATCCCCAAGGATTTTTTTAAACCACAAAGACATTAGCGGAATCAGCCAAACGGAGGTTGGACTGCCTTCGGGGAAAGGAAGCGTTTAAAAACCCGGGGGGTTTTATTTGCAGGAAATTTTGGGAAGGGGAGTTGGGGAAAATAGCTTTGGTTTGGAGGGGACCCGGGGAGTTTAAAAGGGCCCCCGGGGGTTTTTTGCGCTTAAGGACCTCGAAAGGGTCCAAAAAACAAGGGGGGGGGGTCCCCAGGGGGGGGGGGGGTGGGGGGCCCCGATTTTGGGGAGGGGGAAAACATTTTGGGGCTGACAGCCCACCTTATCCCCCGGGGGGGAAGACGGGGTGGAGGGCTTTTTCTTTTACCCTGCCTGCGCCCCTTCATGCGGACAGACGCACGGACCCGGGGTTTGGGGGGGGGTTGGGGGCCCAAAATTTGGTCCCCTTTTGCCCTGGACCAGAGTGTCACCCAGCTGGGGCCCCGGGGATGAGGATGCTAGCGGGAGAGTGGGGGGGGAGGTAACCCTTTACAAAACTTTACAAGGGAGAGGCCCCCCGGGGAAACCTCGGGGGACACTGGGAAAAATTTTTATACAAAAAATTCCGCCCAAGGAAGTAAAGTTGGCCCAGTCTTTTTTCCCGTGCAGCCCCACGAAAAATGGCGAAAGGTAACCCCCCCAAGAACTTGATTCACTCTCTCCCCCTGGCCTTTCGTTGAGGGTTTTTTTAAAAAAGGCCGGGGGAGAAGTCAAGCTTCACCTGGGGGGTTTAGCGCAAAGGGCCCGGGGGGAATTTAGAAACAAACTCAACCCCCCCCCCGATCAGAGAGATTTGGGAGGGGGGGAGGACCGTTTTTGGGCAGACAAAAAAATGGGGAAAGGAAAAAAAAATAGCTCGGCCAGGCGCGGGGGGGAAGGGGCAGACTTGGAAAGGGGGGAAAAATGTCCCTTTTTTAAAAAAACCGGTCTACCACCACCCCCCACAACGGTATTACCCCGGGCGACGGGGGGGGGTCGGTTTTGAAAGTCCATCGTAAAGTTTGGGGAACCCTGGTTTTTGGGAGGGAAGGGGCGGAGTGGGGTGCAAGGGAAACCTTTCGGGGTTGTGGCGAGGAGGCCCCTTTTTGCGAGGGACGGAGGGGACAAAAAAATGGACGAACCCCTTTAACCCCCTTAGCGAAAGGGTTTCCCCAATAGTACCGGGAAAATCAGGAGGAAGGAGAAACGTCTTGTGGGGACCGGAATGCCCGGGCCAAAACCAAATGAGCAGTGACCCCCCCTTAAAATACGCCTACGGAACCCCCAGGGCCCGGGGCCCGGGTATGTCTTTCCCCCCGGGGGACGTTCCAGGGGGGACCCCCAGGGGCCTTTCGGAAAATAAAGGGGTTCCGGGAGGAATTTTTGTGCCCCTGGGATCGCTTTTTTCACCCACACCCCTCGGGGGGGGGCCCGGGGGAGGGCTTTAGGGCCCTTTATGTTTTTTTTTTCGGGAGGGCGGGAATGAATCTGAAAATTAAAACGGGAGGGGGAAAAAAAAAGGACCACCTGGGCCCGGCGTGGATTAAAATCGTGGGCGGTTTTTGGAGGTACTGGGGGGTTTTTTATTGGGTCCCCAGTTTGATCCCAAAAGGGGATGCCGGGCCCCTTCCAGCAAATATCCTTTTTTCCCGGGGCCCCGTTTTATGGCTAATAATTTTTCCCCCATCTAAAAGGTGTAAATTCCCCTCGGGGCCCGTGAAAAAATTTTTTTGAAAAAAAAAGTGGGCCCCAAAGTGCTGTTTTGCCTGTGGGCCCTTTTTGCATGAGGACTGCTCCAAGGCCTACCGGGGGGGGGGGGGGGGGGTTTACTTCAAAACGAGGGAAGGGGGTTTTGCCTTTGGGGGGCTGGGCCCTTTTTAAAAGGGTGGACGCCAGAGGCAAAGGCCGTTTTTTTGTTGGAGAACGCTTCCTCGGCCCCCCCCGGGGAAAGGGCCAGCTCCGGGGGATTGGGTTTTCCCCATAAGGGGGGGACAATGGGAGCCCCCAGCGTGGAGAAAAAAATGCGGAAAAAAAAATGCCGGTTTAAAATTGCAGAAACCCAGGGGGGAAACCCTTGTATTTGGCCCCCAGGCCCACTGGGCGTGGCCATTGCAATACGGCCCGAAAAACTTGGCCCGGGTCCATTCCCTTTTCCCTTTGGTCCCAAAATTTTAAAAAACCCAGGGAAGGAAAAGGGTGCTTGATGGAAGAGGCACTTCCCCAATTTTGGCCAAAAAGTGATTCTCGTAGGCGCTTTTTAGCCCCTTGGGGACGTGGAAAAGGGGGTGAGTCTCCCAAAATTTAGGAGAGTATATAAAAGGGTGTCGTCCAGGTGACCACGGACAAGGTATTTGAGAGGATCCCTTTAAAAACATTTATTAACGAACTCCTGGGGAAAACCCGGAGGCGCAAAATTTCAGAGTCCCAAAGGCCCTCCCAGGTACTCGAAAAGGGGGGCCGTCTCTGGTTTTGGGAAAGGGCCCTCTTCCCCTCATTTGCCCTTGGGGGGGGATCCGGGGGCCCCCCAAAATTTTAGGCCCCCCTCTCAGATCCAAACTTTGGGGGAAAAACCCTTTCGGCCCCGTAGATGGCCCAAAAAAGTTCCCGTGATCAATGGTGAGGGGGACCGGTTTTTACCGTGATCTTGTTCAGACCCCCGGGAGTGATGCAGGGCGTTTGGGAGCCCGGGCCTTCCTTTTCCACGAAAAAAAAGAATTTCCCGGGTTCCGGGGGGAGAAAGGGGGACTTTGAAAAAAAATCCTTTTGAAGTTTTTTCCCGGGTTTTACTCAGGGAAAAGGCTTGGTCTCAGGGGAAAAGGAAAAAAGGGGTTTTGACTCTTTTCCCGAAAGGGGGTGGGGGACCGGGCAGAAGATCAAACGGGCAATTTATATGGACGATTTTTGGGGGGCAAAAGGGCTTGTTCTTCTCCCGGGAAAAAACATCAGGGAAAACTAAAGATATGACACGGGGGAAACCCCTAGGCTTTAGACGGAACCGGGGAGAAGCGGGTAAGCCAAACCCGGGGAGGCGCCACCAAACGCGGGGACCCCACACTCTGGGCCCCCTCGCCCCCAAAAATTCGCCCCCCTCTGCCAGTCAAACACCGGGGCATGTTGCTGCAGCCAACCCGGGAAAACCCAATAGGATGGGCGAGGGGAAGGGCCCGGGGTAAAAACATTTAAAAGACAGTCTTTTTTTATTTCAGGCTCCAATTTGGGGAAAGGAAAAAGTGGTCCGTACCCGGGAACGGGGCTGGGTCGCCCCGGGATCTCCCCCCTGACGGAGGAGATGGTAGGGGGGTTTTTCCAAAAGGGGAAACCCCGGAAAAGATGGTTTTTTGAGACCCCCACCCGGCAGCGTCCAAGAAGTTCCCCGCCCCAACCGGGGGAAATCCAGGAAGGCTGAAGCTTGAAAATGGGTCCCGGCTTCCGTGCTGGGGCCAGGACGGGTTTTGTTCCCGAAAAGAGGGGAGAGGAGAGGGGATGCAACCCCCCCTAGGGGACGCCTCTCCCAAGTTTGCCCAGGGTTTCGCTCCTCCCCCGGGCCGCCCCGGACGGAGCAAAGAACCCCTGAAAGGAAAATGTTTTAGGGTTTCCACAGTGAGACATTTGGTTTTCCTTACGCCGGTTTGGGCAAGTTCCCATGGAAATTTGGTGGGCCCCTAACCACTGGGATGGCCCCTTTCCACCGGGTGGCTGGGAAGGGGCTGTGGGGGGGGTCGTAGAAAAACCGGAAAAAGGATGGGGGCGGTGGTGTGGTGGGGCTGGGTTTTTGTCTTTGGGGGAGCTTCACGTCTCTTGCAAAGCGGATATCAAACCCGGGTTTGCCCCAAATTGGGTTTAGCTCGCTTAAAAAAGACGTTTGAGTCCCGGGGGTGGTGGGGGGCATCCTTAATCTGGGGAGGGGCCCCTTTTTGAACGCCGGGGGCACAACGCTTTCATCATTCCAAGCCCAAACTCCCGATGCAAGTGTGGGAAAATGATGCCGTTTTGTTCCCCCGGAGGGGGTTCCCCTTTTTGCAGGTTTAAAAGGGGGGGGGTCTCAGCAGACGAAGCACGGGCAGGCTCTTTTGAAAGGCCCCTACGGAAAATCCTGTTTGAAATTTTCACCAGGTCAGCGGTGAAAGGGATCGCCCCGGTCCCAGAAGGGGTTTGCCCAGGCCAGGGGTTTACCAGAGAGGAAGGGGCCCGACCCCGGGGGAAAACCACCTTGGGTCTTTCCGAAAGGGAAAAGACCAAACCCTAAGTTTCCACATGAAGGGGCAACTGGGTTTATGGGAAACCCCTGCAGGGGCCTTTTGGGGGCCCCGTCAAATTTGTCGGCTTTGGGGGAAACGGAGCTTAGGACCAAAACTGGACGACCGCCACGGGAAAAGGGGGAAAAAGCAGCGCTGCTGTGTGGTGGCCCAAAGAGTGCCCCGCATCATGGAAAGGGGAGTGTTCGGGGCTGTGTGCTTTTCTGGTGATCTGTTTTTTATTGCTTGACCACGCCCGGGGGGTGATTTGGCGAAAGCTCGGGGAAAAGGGCGCCCTTTGGGGGATCCCCTGGCTTTGGGTTTTTACTGTAAAAATCTGGAGGTTTTGGGGGCCCTTTACCAAACCCCAGGCAAAAAGGGCCGTAAGCCCAAAACCCGGGGTGTGGAAATCTAAGTGGGGTCCCGGTTTCCCAGAGCCCCGCCCAAAGCCCGGGGTTGGGCTTGCTGCGGCGGGGAGTCCCCCCAAGGGGCCTTTCCACTGGGGGGGCCCGGGCCCGCGGGGTGGCGGCCAAGGGTTTGGCGAGGGTTTCAATCGGCAGTCGGCTCTAAATCGGGGACAGGCAAGGAAGGGCCAAAGGGAGGCGGGCCCGGGTTCGGGGAACGTTTGAACAGGCAAAAGGTTTAGGGGGAAAGGGGGGCAAGGATTTGTGGGGCGGCCCAAAAAGTAAGCCCCAAAAAGGGGCGGTACACGGGGAGGGGAAGGGCAAGGGGTTTTTTGGAAGCTTTCCAAATAGGAAAGTGCACCTTTAAAAATCCCCGGGGAAAGGCCCTGGGAAGGGGCTGGGGGCTTAAAAAGGACAGGGCCGGTAATTTGGCCCAATTTTCCGGGTTTTTCACTGTCCCTTTAAATCTAGACTTTCCGGGCGCGGCTCCCTTAAAGGGGCGGACCGCGCAAGCCGAGAGGGGGGAGACGGGGGGGCAGGAGCCGAGGCCGGGTAAGTCCCCTGGGGACCCCCGGGGAGCAGGGGGAGCGGGGCCCCGGGCCCCAGGGCGGGACGGGGCGCCGCTCAGGTCGGGGCCCGGATCGCCCCGCGACCCCGGGGCAAAGGGGGCGGGGGTCCCGGGGCATCCCCCTTTTTTCATAAAAGGGGGGAGTGGAAAAAACTGTCAGTCTGGGCAAAAAAAAAAAACAATATTGGGGGCTCATTTTCACCTTTTTGGGGCCCCGGTTTTCCCCCTTTACCTGATTCAGCCTTTTTTGAGGGTTTTGTTTTATGAAGCACTGTAAAAATTTTTTGGGTTTCAAAACCCCCATTTCTTTTGGGGCCGAAAAAATTGCAGCTTTCTTAATAAAGCCCCCTTTATTTAAGCTGACAGGGTGAATAGTTTATTTTTAAAGGTTCACTACTCCCTAGAAGTGGTCAGTATAAAGGTTCTTTTTCATTAGGGCTAAATGGCTTTGTTTTGTTGAATGCTGGGTCCTAACAAACAGGGTTTTTTGCCGAAGGCCCCTTAAAATTATTCCCTTTTAAAAGACAGCAAAAAACAGGAGTTGTATTAAAGTTTCTTTCCCCTTTTAATGAATATTGGGCCCGTTGACAGCCTTGTGGAGGTCTGGAGTTGGGGCCTCAACGCTGGTATTTCCATGTCTTTCATTATTTTTAAACATATTGATTAAGGTAAATGAAGATTGCTGTATTTGCTTAATTTCAGAGTTAGAACATTTCTTAGTTCCTGATTGTTTACACAAGCTTCCATAGGTTACCCCAAACACCTTTTTTTGCTCCATCGTGGGGGTGGGGGGAAGTAAACCCCCCCCCTGTTTCCCTTTTCAACAGCATAAAAAAAAAGAAACAGAAACAATTGCTCCATAGTGCTAATATTACCAATAATACCAGTGACAACAAATAATGCCGCTAAATCTTGATCATATATCACCGCCACATAGTGTGTGAATAATACCACCATTCTGAATAAAACCCACATGATCAATATTATGGCCATCCAGTGGCAATATTGATAAATACCAGTTTTATACAGACATATAACATAAAAGTGATTACAGAGCACTTACATCCAGAGACTTACAGGTGATGTTATCTATGATGGGAGTCGCTCACTTTCCCATTTTTCTCCTTCGGTCCAGACCACCATGGCACGATCTTTCAGCCATGACTCATCTCTGAAGAATTTACAAAAAAAACATTAGACTTCTCACATTTCCAGCACCCCTCTACCTATTCCCACCTCAGTACAATCTCCCTGTCCACAGTGCACCAAATGGTAATAATGACCAGAGATGAGCGAATCTCTCAAAAATTCGATTCGGCTGACTTGTAGAATTTTTCCCCAAAATTTGTTTCGTTTAGAATTTATTTGTGATGAATCGCGTTAAAAAAAGGTATTTCCTGGCTGCAGAGAGCCTGTACGATGTTGTAGAATATTGTTCCATGCTCAAATATGCATAGGGAGCGTGTTTTGGTATTGAAACAATGCTGTGTTTTAGTATGACACACAGATGACAGGCGCCGCTCTTAGAATCGCTTCACACTTCACTTCTCTGGGCATTTACGGGGGGCAAAACTGACCACATAACTGAAACAGGAATGCAGCCTGACAGGGTAATGTCAGCACCAGCTAGAAAGAACCAAGCTGAGGGCCAAGATCCCTCTATAGCGCCACAGAGTGCACTCCTTTTACACCGACATCAAATGATTCCACGGATTATGACAGAACCTGCTCTGTTAAATGTTGATACATGTAGAGCCCCCCCGAAAGAGTGGAGAGGATGTCAGCAGTAATTTTGCGCTGATGTCACTGATCATTTTGCCCTTCCTTTGATCCTTCAGTGTCCGCTTTTAATCGGTCAATAATCCATCAGTATTGCTAAAGCCAAAAAGAAACAGTAGTTGATCCAAAACAGAGATGACAAGTAAATGGACACGTTTCTCCCAGGCCACTGGATAGTGACGCTGCATGTGTTGATGCAGGGCCATGGTGCCAATATTAGGTCCCTGGCCAAGCTTCAATTTTCGGCCCACAGATTCTACATATACCCATGTTCGCTTCCTCCGGTGTCTTGGCAAAAAGCTGCCACACCCCCAACTAGGTGATTTTATCACCAACGCTCCGCACTGACTGACTGCTACCGCCGATGCCTCGGTGAGCCACTATGCCGCTACTTTCAGGACCAGACGGGACCTGCAAAGCGAGTGGTCTACCCCATGGCTGTTTGACTCCCGACCTCACATTGCTGCCACCCTGCTGACTCCGGGCCACACTAAGGACTTGCTGGCTGCGCCACTGCCTGATGTGCAATCTGCCGCCATCTTCTCCTGACAATGATGATGAAGCCCTTGCTTCACCTGGCTCCCAAGTGCGATCGGCTACATCGTCATCGATTAGTGTTTGCCCATCACTGCTCCTTAACGGTCTCGGTGTACAGAGCCTGACCGCTCCCAACATAACCCCCCATGCCACTCTCCTCATCACTACTTGCCCGCCTACTGCAAGAAGCAGTGGATGTCTGCCCCCCCTCTTTGCAGTCCACTGTCCTCAAATAGTTCATCCTCACTGAATAGTGGTGCAGAGCCCACAGCACATAGTAGTTCTCTGGCTGAGGGAACCAAACGGGAAAGAGGCGTGTTGAGGACAGGTGAGCTAAGGGTTGTGTCTGACGAACCCAGCAACTCTTGGCTGGGGTTGTCAGATGTCATCTGTGAGGAAGTGGATGACCTAGCCAACCATTCAACAACCGTTGGATTGGTGGTCAACACACGACCGCTAGATGACACCGGTAGCTCTGTCCTTGCCGAGTCAGCCCTGATGCGACATCCCCTTACTGTGCTGCGACCTGCGCCTGCTTCAGGAACATTTGTGTCACTGCCACTCACATGTGAAGGGCCTGCTACCTCTCTGTCTGACATACTGTTTGATCAAAAATTTACAATAAAACAAACTCTGTTTAATGTAGATGTCTGTATATGATATGTACACACACTGAATTTCACACAGAATAACCCACAAAAAGTGAAAAAATTAACTCTTTGCCACATAATAAAATACCCTACAGACTGAACTTGACGGAGTTCAGGCGTGTATGGGGCAGTGTAACGGCTGAGCAGGTAAAGGGGGTAGAGGACCCACTTGACCACTGCTGGGCTTGCTCAAAGGGGGTGTAACTAAGTGGCCGTCGGGCATCTTCACAGAGCCTTAGATGGTAAGGATGGCTTCCCTGACAGCCACCAGGTGCTACCTCAGAGCAGTCCCCAGCAGTGGCAGCTGACCAGACAGGCCAGAAGTGCCAATGCTAGGCACCAACAGGATTAGGGACAAAGATATAGCAGACTAGGTGTAGATATGTGCAGGTACAAAACAGACAAAGACAGGACTAAACGGATGCCAAACAGGAAGGTTAGACGGAGAGCAAGATACAACACATATACTAACAGGACACAACACCAAGAACATGACAAGAGACAAGCAGAGACTTAAGCTAGGACACTGGCTAGGAACTAAGGCATAAACATGGCAAGAACACAGGCACAGAACATGGCAAGGAAACTCTCAGACAAAGATACCGACAGAGACATGGAAACTAGCATGGAGACTAACCAACAACATAGAGGAAACCACAAGGACACAAACAAGACAGCCTGCACACACCAGACTACTAACAAACAAGAGATAAGACAACACAAAGCAAGATCAGGCTACAACACAACAAGGATCAGGCAGGGAGTATGGGGAGAAGCAGTCTTATAACCACACAGGTGGAAGGTGATTGACAGAGAAAGCCCAACCCTGCTGCACACTATGGGAATAAAGGAGTGCAAGATGCAGCTGCCGCCCTCTATGGAGAGACAGGGAAATAGGGCAGCAGCCAAGATGGAGGAGCAGCATGGCCAGCATGGGAAAAGCTGCACAGCAACCGCAGGTGGACAAGTAGTGGCGATAAGAGCGTTCACGGTGATAGCGGCATCGTAACTGAAACCAGATGTGCGATAGGAACAAAGGGACGTCCGCGGTTCGTAGAGGCTGCGGCATAAGGACAGGAACACGGTCATGTCCGCGGCCCAGAACAAAGACCGCGGCACAGGCAGAAATACACACACCCTGTATTTGACACAGAATACCCCAAAAAGTGGATATATTAACTCTTTGCCACAGATAGCAATTTCTCAACAGACGGAACTGGATGGATTTCAGATGAGTAGGAAAGAAATACACACACTGGGTGTGACACAGAATTCCCCACAATAAGTGAAAAAAATTAACTCTGTGCCACAGAGAGCAATATTTCAAAATAAAAAATGCTAGTTCATGAACAGGTGTGTATATGACACAACTGTATAGTTGAAAGGTATTTCACCCCAGTAACTCTAAAATCGGAAGTATTTTGCACAGCGTGCAATCTAGTGCTGCTACAGAGAGAAGCTTGTACATATGAGACACAGTGACAAGTGACAGAATTTAACATGGCTGCCCTATTTATAGGGCTGTGACATCACAGAAGCCCGCTGGCTGCTGATTGGCTGCATATCTGCACATGTCATTGAGGGTGTTTCTTCCTCCCATAGTTCTCTGCCCCATGTCATGCCATGTGCTCGCAGCCATTTTAGATTCGTTATCATGAATCGTCATGAACTTCGGTTTCGTTCAGAATCAAATTTTTTCCTGAAATTCTAAACGAATTCCACGTCTTTAGAATTGATTCGCACATCTCTAATAATGACCCCCAACACTATTGGTACTACAGATGACTATGGGGCTTCCATTTTTGCACCCAGTTTTAATCTTTGTTTGCTTCCCCATATAATATAATAGCTAAAATTAGGTAGGCAGATAGGTAGACCCCCTTTTAAGTAGATAGACACCAAATTAAAAAGGTAGATTGCTCCTCAACTGGATAGGTCCTCATTAGGTAGGGAGGTATGAAGCCCCCATGTTAGGTAGGTATATTAATATGTCCCGCTTTAGGTAGATAGATGTATAGGTCCCCATTGGTAGGTGGGTATATCAGCGCCCCATAAGGTAGGAAGGTATCTAGACCCTCATTAGGTAGGTATATATAGCCTCCTATTAGGTAGGTAGATATGTAGAACCCTCATTAAGTAAGTAAATGGGTTGACCCTACTGAATAGTTAATTAGCCTGCCAATTAGGTAGATATTTAGGACCCTCCATTATATAAGTGTATTGGCCCCTCCATTAGATAGTTTAGTATTTAGGCTCCCCATTATGTAGGCAGGTATATAGGTCCACTATTAGGTAGGTATATAGACCCCACAGTAGGTACATAGAAAGGTATATAGACCCCTTTTTGGTACATAGGTAGCACCCCCTATTTTTAATTAAGCCCTCTTTTTCATAATTGAAAATAAAATAATAATAAAAAAAGTCACTCTTCCCTGTTCCCCCACTGAGCAAATCGCCATTCTGGCGGGGGGGGTGTGATGCTATCAAAGCGTCTGCCAAGGACACTACTCAAATTTAAGGCTGGCTGCTTTACACTTGCAACCTAGAAGAGGCAGTGAGGCAGAGGGCCTACCTACATCACATCACCTGCACCATTTACTCATGTAGGCCACAGCCCTGGCCTGCACCCACAGGAGTGATCAACAGGACAAGGAAATGATGAATCCTTGCTCCATTATATTCTTTAACTATATGCACATCTCTAGAATACACATACATACAGTTGAAAACATGTTCCAGAGTTTGTGACTCACTGGGGGATTCACTAGCTCAATGATATGCCAGTTCAAGCCTACCCTCCACCACCAATGTCCCTTTAACAGGTACATCTACAAATAGGAGCTAGCAAAACTAAATGTTAGTGCTGTAGAACTAGCCGAAGTCTGCACAGGAAGTGGGAGCCTGAAGACGGGGCCATTTCTAGGTTTAATTGCAGTGAAAGTGGGGTGAAAACATTTCTCCCGCCCTCCTTAAAGGGGTGATCTCACTATGTTGATTCATCTTACCTCAGTCCTGTTTTCTTGGTTTCACATGTTTACTGGCTTCTTCTAGGCTGCAGTAGAAGCCAGGACTGTAGCTATAGCAACCAGTGCTGGAAACCTATCAGGAGAGAACAGATAGGTCTGTAGTTATAGCGACCTTAGGAGCTGACGCAGCCCATACAAGAGGAGATATCTCAGAATAGGTAGAACACATTTAATGGACATATATTGCAAAGTGACTTGTTTTTGCAAGATCTTTAACATAAAAAGCAATCCTTGTAGTGAGACAACACCTTTAACATATTGCACCACGCTGTGACACATTGTATCTATATAAAATTCTATAAAACAATGTTCTACGTATAAAACTATTAAATAATGGTCAAACAATTACCAAGTACAACTGCAACAGAAAACCAGAATCCCAAGGACAATATTATCAATAATCCCACTAAGACCACATATCATCTCTGCATAGTGAATGAAAATACTGCCACACCATGACCACATGTCACTGCAACATAGTTGCTAAAGAATACAACATACCATTACTGAATATGTCATTATATTACAACCAATATCACCACCAAACAGTGGTAGATACCAGTTGTGCACAGGCACCCTGTACACATATAGGTGATTACAGTAAAGTCTCTCAATAATGTGATTCAATTAGACGTATACCACTAGTCTCTAGCTACTATTCTGAGCTGCCTTTTCAGCTCACATACACATGTAGGGCAATGATAGTAGGCTATTCTTTTTCAGACAGTAATATAAATTTATTCAGTAACATTAGTCCCGTATTTACGGACACATATTAAAACTTCTAAGCACAAATAGAAAAGAGACGTGGTATACTCAAGTTTAGTAGTCCAGCATAGAACTTGTGTTCGGACTCAATCCATCCATAGACGTAGCTGAGGAGATGTATGACAAGAGTGAGCTGCACACTCAGAGAGCGACGTTTCGGGGGCAAGCTTGAGAAAGGGGGCGGAGCCCCTGAAACGTCGCTCTCTGAGTGTGCAGCTCACTCTTGTCATACATCTCCTCAGCTACGTCTATGGATGGATTGAGTCCGAACTCAAGTTCTATGCTGGACTACTAAACTTGAGTATACCACGTCTCTTTTCTATTTGTGCTTAGAAGTTTTAATATGTGTCAGTAAATACGGGACTAATGTTACTGAATAAATTTATATTACTGTCTGAAAAAGAATAGCCTACTATCATTGCCCTACATGATTACAGTAAAGTTACATCCATGGACTCACAAGAGACATCTCTGTAGAGTTATTCTCTTCTTTGATGAGTTGTCCTCTTCCCCTTTTTCTTCTCCATCTGTTCCAGACTGCCATGATGACTTATCTCACTCACAACTCTTCACTGTAGAATTTACAAAACAAGCATCTAAGGGCATGTTCACACAGCGTCTTTTCAAGGCGTATTTTACTGTAAAATTGCATTGCAATACGCCCGAAGTTTGCTCCCCACAAATACGGTAATTCATAGCTGTCACTGAGAGCTATATTACCTGCAGCTTAAGCGCCAGGGAAAGTGAGGGTCTATGGGAGCCGTCACAGAGCATTTTAGAAGTACGCGCTGATCTGAGCATACTTCTAAAACACCCGGGGTATAGTTGCGCGTATAGCACTTCCATTCCAATTCCTACCTCTGTACAAACTTCCCATCTATGGTGCCCCAAATGGTAATTATGACCCTCTTGTGCCACTAACAATAAAAGTGCCTCCAAACGACAATGCTCCCATATGTGCACCGTTTTAGTCTTGTTTTGTATTTCAATATGGGAGGTAATTAAATCCCCCAAAATAGTATGTAGGTAGGTAGATTTATGCGTTCCCCAATAGGTAGGTATCAAGGTCCACTATTAACTCCTTAACGACCACCCGCCGACTTTAGACGTCGGCTGGTGCGGGTCGTTCGTCTGCACTGGACACTGGAGTTTGCGGCGCCCGGCGCCCGGCACCGCAAGTGCGCTGGGATCAGGGGTGTACTACACTGCCCTCATCCCAGAGCATCCCCTGCAAGCACCGGGCAGCGGTGGAAACCTCCGCAACCCGGTGCTTTAACCATATGATTGCGGTGGTTTGTTACTGCAGCGCAATCAAAGGGTTCCCCCTCTCTGTCGGGTGATCGGATCGCCCGGTCACCCGACAGAGCTCAGGGAACGGCTGCACAGTCAGCTCTGGGGACCTAGAGTGGCCCCAGGGCTGTCTGTGTAACAAGCCAGTGACTAGGACGCACTTTGTGCTGTCCTAATCACTGCCTGTGTCAGACTGACACAGATTAGAATGTATTAGCATATATGAATATGCTAATACATTACTAAGTGTAAAAAAAAAAAAAATTAACAAAATGTACACCACTTCTCTCTTCATGGCAGTACAAAAAAAAGACAAAAAAAAACCGACAAAGTCTAAAAACAGTGTAAAAAAATAAAGGATAAAATAAAAATTAATATTTAATAAAAAATAATTGTGCATAAAGTACACGCACAAAAAAATTACACATATTTGGTATCCACACGACCGTAATAACCTGTAGAATTAATCTAACAAGTTATTATGTGTGAAATGTGAATGGTGTAAAAAAAAATATATATATATATTTTTTTAATAAAAAAAAAATACTGCAATTATTTATAAGTGAACTTAAACTATTCCCCCATAAAGTACAACTTGTCTCGAATAAAACGAGGCCTCATACAACTGCGTCACTGAAAAAATAAAAAAGTTACAACTGTTGAAACGCAAGGAGGCAAAAATTAAAAAAATTTCTGGTCATTAACTACTTTTCAGGTGTTCGGCTTCAGGGATTAAGTAAGTAGTTATATAGGCCTCCCAAATAAGTAGGAATATAGATCCCTAGTATGTAGTTATGTAGACCCCCTGTAGGTAGGTGGTTATCTATATAGGGCACTTGTAGGTAGGAATGTAGATCCCCCCCAGTCAGTAGGTAGGTATATACAGGCCCCCAGCAGGTATGCATATAAGCCCCTTATTGATATAGGTAAGTAAATAAGCCCCCCTGTAGGTAAATATACAGGCCCCTTGTAATTATTTATATAGGCCTCCTGTAGGTAGATATATAGGGCCCCTGTAGGTAGACATATGCCCTGTAGTTAGGTATATGCCCCTGTAAGGTAGAGTTAAATGCACCCTGTAGGTAGAATTATATGCCCTGTGTAGGTGGTGTTATACGCCCCATGTAGGTAGGCAGGTGCAAACGGTAAAAAAATAACATAAAAAAAGTACTCACCTCTCCATGTTCCCTCGCCACGCCACTAGTTCTCTTGTAAGTGGCGAGACATCTTCATGCCGCTTAAGCTTGCACACTTCTCCCGGGATCTCCTAGGCTGTAAGCCCAGGCTTCCGGCTTAGGAGACCCAGTGTTGCAGGGGATGTGATGAAAGCCTTGTATCACACCCTCTGCAATGCTGATATGTATGTACAGTGCTCATTGAGTGCTGTATATACATTCGAGAACGCAAGGATGGTAACAAATTGTCTTCTCCCTGTAGCAGCAGCTGCACAACCAGTGTGCAGCTATTAACTCTGCACGGCCATTTTTAAACAGCCGTGCTGAAGTTCCGAAAAGCTTATGGTTGTCAATAGCATTGAGCTTTGGATTCAGGACAAAGTTAAATTTGAGCTACGATTTAGGTCAGCCCAATATTCACTAAAATAAAAAAAATAAATAAATAAAATATATATATATATATATATATAATATATATATATTATATACATATATATATAAAATACATATATAATATATATATATATATATATTTTTATATTTATATAATTAAATATTATAATATATATATGTATTTATTTATATATAATATACACACACACACATATTACAGTAATTTACAAATATTGCTCGATTCATAGTGTATTTCTCATCAGGTGGTACTGTATGTATATGCCCATGCCAGATCTCTCTAATCTGTCAGGGGGATTGGGGGAGAAGAGAAGACAGACAGGAGCTGAATACAGTGCATTTATCCATTCATTGTTTAACATTCTCTGGATCAATCCTTGAGAAGGTATGTGTGAATAAAATCATATTTTGTATTGTTATCTGTCTAATGAAATACATGGAGCCTAAGCACCTTGCAGTGAATTTGAAAATGGGTCTATTTTCCTCAGAGGTATATCTTCTCTGCATCTTTTACTAACCTTTACAGTAAATAATTTTCCTTGGCTAGAGCAGGGGAAATAACAAGCAGACACTCATTGAAAACTACATGCTGAGTTTAATATTAGCAGCAAAAGAATATTGGGTCTAACAGCAGTGCCCCTGAACACAGTTATGGGAAGAAGAGCCAATAATTGCTAAACCACCAGCTGAACCAGTTGTATTTTTAGTAAATTTTATTTTGTAATAATGGCACTATTGATGATAGTGAATCTGACACCAGCAGTGTCAATGACATGTGCCTGAAGGGCAGTAAAACTCCGTACATAATGCCACCAAATAAGTCATTATATTGTTTGTGCTTATTGCAAGAAGCTTTATGAAATTTTTTACCATGTATGATAATTTCATCGAAATATACCGTATACACTCGAGTATAAACTGACCCGAGTATAAGCCGAGGCACCTACTTTTGCCACAAAAAAACGGGAAAACTTTTTGACTCGAGTCTAAGCCTAGGGTGGAAAATGCTGCAACTACTGGTAAATTTAAAAAATAAAAATAGATACCAATAAAATTACATAGGCAGGCATATGTCCCCCATAGGTAGTTATAGGCAGGTTTATGTCCCCATAGGCAGTTATAGACAGGGTTATGTCCCCATAGGTAGCTATAGGTAGAGTCATGTCCCCATAGGTAGCTATAGGCAGAGTCATGTCCCCATTGGTAGCTATAGGCAGAGTCATGTACCCATAGGTAGCTATAGGCAGAGTCATGTCCCCATAGGTAGTTATAGTCAGTCATGTCCCCATAGCTAGTTATAGGCAGTCTTTTCCCCATAGCTAATTATATGCAGTCATGTCCCCATAGGTATAGGCAGGGTTATGTCCCCATAGGTAGCTATAGGCAGAGCCATGTCCCCATAGGTAGCTATAGGCAGAGCCATGTCCCCATAGGTAGCTATAGGCAGAGTCATGTCCCCATAGGTAGCTATAGGCAGAGTCATGTCCCCATAGGTAGCTATAGGCAGAGTCATGTCCCCATAGGCAGCTATAGGCAGAGTCATGTCCCCATAGGTAGTTATAGGCAGTCATGTCCCCATAGGCAGTTATAGGCAAGGGTATTTAAAAAAATAAAATAAAAATAAAATACAATTACATCCCACCCTGGGGTCCCTCGGCCTCCGCCTCCTCCCATCCGCCCCGGCGCTCCACTCCTTCCTCTTGCCGGCTGGGGGCGGGTGAGTCATCGGGCCGCCCCCAAGTGTGTGACCACGTGCCGTGCTAAAACTCGGACGCCCCGTCAGCCCCCCCGGAGTCCACTGCAGAGCAGGGAGCGCTTGCTCTCTGCTCCGAGTGGATCTTCTCCTGAAAGCGTTCGGGGGGAGTCCATACAGGGAAGAGATCGCGACATGCCTTGGCCACGGAAGTGCCCGGCGCTGTCTTCTTACTCGGCTATCAGCTAATGCGCTCCCCAAAGGGGTCCATATAGCTGAAGTGTCCCTGCCGGGGTTCGTGCCATCCGCGCGCCCGAGCGCCGCAGTGACACGAGTATAAGCCGGGTCGGGTTTTTTTACACATTTTTTTTTAACGGTTATTTATTACCATCTATTCAGTGCTCCTTTTCCCACCTTGAGAAGGTCTTGACAAAGTTTAATACAAAGCAAACTGGGCAAAGGACTGGGCTAAAGCTTCTTACAGTTAAAGGGGTTGTCTCACTAAAAGGATTGCTTTTTATGTTAAAAATCTTGCAAAAGCAAGTCACTGTGCAATATATGGCCATTAATATGTCCTACCTACCCAAATATGCCCTTGTATAAATCATCAGCCCCTCTGGTGCTATAGCTACAGACCTGTTCAATCTCTCATGATAGACTTCCAGCTATAGCTACAGACCTGGCTTCTACTGCAGCCTAGTAGAAGCCAGTAAACACGCCAGTAAAAAGTAATAAAAACATTGTAGTTGGCTAGGGAAATAGAAAATAAAATAAGACTCACCTCTCCAACCTGCTCTGTTATAATGCTGAGCTCTGGCCCCAGGGTGTCCCCAAAACAATAGTAAAGGCATGTAACATTGTAGCCAATCTTAGTGGTTGTGTGTTGTTTGAAAAGAAATTGTCCATCGAGGCCTGTGAAACTGTGAACGTGATGTCATTGACCGGGAGCCGCGCTAGAACATTTGGAAAGGTGAGTTTTCAATTTTTTCCTATTTCAACCAAACAACCCCTTTAAAGTTTAAACAGTGTCTTAAAGGGGTGGTCCACTTTATGTTATTTTATGTCTTATGTGTATAATAGGAAATCAGACAGTTTT
The DNA here is from genome assembly GCA_025379985.1 of Phyllomedusa bahiana. NCBI lineage: Eukaryota > Metazoa > Chordata > Amphibia > Anura > Hylidae > Phyllomedusa > Phyllomedusa bahiana. Next base: position 34,784 of record JAODAL010041805.1, read on the forward strand.
CTAATATACATGTTTTAAAAATTCTGTTCCTGTACCAGTTTTATACCAATGCAGTAGGCTCCTATCTAAAAACAAAAAAAAGACACACCCCTTATTCCTGTCCATAGTAATGCCTCCCATGAAGCAACTCTATGGACTAAACAGTCATGTGACATCCTGGCCTTTACATAGCAGCAGGGCATCTATTAGATCAGCGGTCCCCAACCTTTTTTCCACCAGGGACCGGTTTTATACAAGACAATTTTTCCACGGCCCAGTGGGGGCGGGGTTATCGGGGGCTGGTTTATTATGGGCGAAGTTATGGAGGGGGTTGGATGTTGAGAATCATACTAAAAAGAAAAAACCCCAAAAAAGTGTATACTGTGTTATTTTTGGGGGGATAAAGGGTAACCAGTATTTTATAATGCAGGATTGTCATCTCTGTGGGGGCGCATTTTAAAATTTAAAAATGCTGATCCTCAGAGCTTACAATCAGTCTGCTGTCATAGTGATTAGCATTATACATTATATAAAAATCATATTTAAATTAGCTCTTTCATTATAGAGAATTGCCCCTGAAGCAAAGAAGATAAATACATGCCCCCCTCCCACAATGGTAAATCATGTCCCCTCCAGTAATGATAAAAAAATACCCCCCCCAGTAATAGATATAACATGCCCCCCCCCATTAATGATAAATACAGCCCCCCAGAATAGATAATACATGCCCCCTA
>JAODAL010041806.1:0-35494 GCA_025379985.1 Phyllomedusa bahiana
GGAGGAGGGTTTGTAAAACGTGGAGCTCAGTGGGGTTGGATGGGGGCCGTTTGTGAACAGCGGGAGCTCAGTGAGTTGGAGGGAGAGGTTGTACAGCTGGAGCTCAGGGGGTTTTGAGGAGGGGTTTTTGTAAACAGCTGGAGCTCAGTGAGGTTGGAGGGAGGGGGTTTGGGGCCTGGAGTCGTGAGGTTGGATGGGAGGTTTGTGAAAGTGGATCAGGGAGGTTGATGGAGAGGTTTTTGGGGCACTGGGGCTCGGGGTTGGATGAGAGCTTTTGTTAAACAGCATTTTTTAGCTTTTTCACGATTCTCGATTGGATTCGGTTGGACTGTGACTTGGCCATTTAAAGGGGAAACGTTTATTTGTGAACCGTTCCATTGTAGATTTTGCTTTTTTTTGGGATCATTTCTTGTTGGAAGATAAATCCCGGGCCCCAGTTCAGGTTTTTTGCGGGGACCCCAACAGGTTTTCTTCCAGAATGTCCTGTTTTTGGGCTCCACCCATTTCCCATAAATTTTTAACCATTTTCCCCTGTCCCTCTGAAGAAAGCCCAAACCAAATGCTGCCCCCCCCCCATGTGTAGTGGGGATGGTGTGTTTCAGGGGGGACTGTTTGCTTTTACGAAAAAACATATTTTTATGCTTTGGGGGGGCAAAATTGGATTTTGGTTTCATCGAGCAGAGCCCTTTTTTCCCACTGTTTGGTGTTCCCAGGTGGTTTGTGGCCCAAACTTTAAACCAGATTTTTAGGGATATCTTTGAAAATGGCTTTTTTCTTGCCATTTTTCCTAAAGGCCAATTTTGAATGTACGAATGATTGTTTTCTATGGACAGACTCTCCCCTAGCTGTAGATCTCGAGTTCATCCCAAGGAAGGGGGTTTGGCGCTCTGTGATCAGTTTTCCTTGTTTTTAGATGAAATTTAGAGGGCGGCCAGGTCTTGGGAGATTTGCAGTAGTCTATTCATTTTCATTTCAATGTTGCTTGCCAGTGCCCTTGGGATTTTTAAATTTTGGGGAAAATCTTTTTGTATCCAAATCCGGCTTTAAACTTCTCCACAACAGTATCACGGACCTGCCTGGTGTGTTCCTTGGTCTTCATGATGCTCTCTGCACTGTAAACCGAACCCTGAGACTATCACAGAGCAAGTGCATTTATACGGAGACTTGATTACACACAGGTGGATTATATTTATCATCATCAGTCATTTAGAACAACATTGGATCATTCAGAGATCATCACTGAACTTCTGGAGTGAGTTTTCTGCACTGAAAGTAAAGTGGCTGAATAATATTGCACGCCCCACTTTTCAGTTGTTTATTTTTTACAAAAGTTTAAAATATCCAATAAATTTCGTTCCACTTCACAACTGTGTCCCACTTGTTGTTGATTCTTCAAAAAAATTTTTTATATCTTTATGTTTGAAGCCTGAAATGTGGCAAAAGGTTGAAAAGTTCAAGGGGCCGAATACTTTCGCAAGGCACTGTATACATATTTTGGGTGTAGGAATAGAATGTATCTGTTGCTCTATGTGTAATGACCCTGCAGCCCCTTAAAGTTGTTTGTTCGAAAGCATTTTTTATTCTTTTTATATCTGGTGCAATTCATCATGTTGAATAAATTATTGTATGTGTCAGTAGGATTATGCTTGTCTGGTTTAGTATCGGTTCCTGCCGTTCTCTGCTTTGGCACACCTCGCTTGTGGGACGTTTGGAGAACTGAAAGGTTCATTAATTGCTAGTTTTCGAGTTGGTCCAGCTGGAGCTTGAAGAATTTTCTATCCTCACATGCTGAGACCATGCCTGCAGTATTGTAACATACTTATTGCAAATTATTAAGGCAGGTATCCAGCTGTGTTCTTTGAACTTTACTACAATATGTACAATAAACATTTTGAGTTTGGGCTGTTATACATAATGTGGCCACTAGAGAACCTCACAGTACCATTTCTATAGTATTGTTTTTAGCAGCAGAGTAACTATGGTAGTAACGGTCTACTTGGTAACTGATATGTGGAAAACTACTGTCTAAAATACCTAACTTATATATTAGCACATAAACCAGACAACATAGACATCTAAAAACAGGCAACAAAAAGTTAGAAGAACAAACTTCGCGAAGATTTTATTATTTGTATTTGAAATATGCCTTAGATAAAGGTAATCTTGCTATATAAATGTGTGTTCTCCAACAGAAAGTAGGTTAAGGAGCCTTTTACATGGGTTATCTATCAGGAATGCTCATTCCTATCATTGCCCCTTGTAAAAAGATTGTGACCAGCAGCTAAAGGATCAAATGCTCATACGTAGGTTGATCGCATCTTTTATGCAGGGTGCACAAGTCATCATTAGTTGGCAGCACATTTTGCCATGTAAGCAGGGAGATGCTACTGCAATCCGAGAAGTGAAAAGAACAAGTATAAGTTATAAGTGGTCATGTGTCAATCATAGTGCTCATAAAATTATGATATAATCACTGTATTTTATAATTTATAAGATAATATCACTAAAGAAGAGCACACTGCCCTTTCACTGCAGGAAACATATAGGGCGACATATCTCAATACGAATGCGTCTTTTTTTGGGTGTGTTTTGTTGTGTGTTTTCTTGATGCCCTATTCTCTATAGAAATGAACTGTAATACACCAAAACCAGGCGCATTACAGACCAGGCTCAACACATTTGAATGCGCCTAAAAGGTGCATCAAATATGCTAGCAATGATACAGTATGTGCCTAGATTTTGTAATGCGCCTGGATAGACACATTAATTTTACCATGCAAGGTATACCATGGAATACCATGAAAGGTTCGTACTTTCAGACGCATTTTACACTGATTAATGCCCCGCAAAACTGACGTGCTGTCGACAATTTTCAGACATGTTGCCCATAGTTCCAGTATACGTGAATCTGCAGAAATATGCCTAGGCTGGGATTAGAACAGAGAACAAATATCTGGGACCATACTCGACAACCTTTGAAGAGCTGAGTCCTGCAGATTTAAACCCAGCCATGAGAATGCCCAAAATGCCAGCTTTGTGTGGTTTAAGCATAAACTCTAAATCCAAGTTGCTGGGAGTTTTCCAGAACAATTAGGAGGGTTGGGAGGTATACTTAAAAACCAGGGCCAGGACAAGGCACTTTGGTACCATAGGCAAATAGGGAAAATGGTGCCCTCCCTTTCAAATTTCATTCAGATACATAGTACAGAACTAACAATATCAAAGAAAATACCATCAAACAGAGGATTGAGGGGCACATTGCTGGATGTTGATTTCCATTTAGTGACAATTTTTAATCTGTTTTTGTCTTTGGCCTCGTTCACACGGCTTATTTCGCCGCGGATTGGAGCCGTACTGCGCGCCGGATTTGTGCTTCTGTACGGCTCCAATCCATCCCTGTCATTACGGTAATCCACAGTTCTCATAGAGAACTGTGGATTCCGTCGCTCCCCCCCGCTCGTCCAATCCGCGCGGGGGGAGAAAGTGACATGCCTTTTTTTTACGGCACGTACGGCCTTTAAATAATGCATTGTTATGGGCCGGGAGCGGGCCCCCCCTCACCCCCACCGCCCCCGCCCTTATTAAGCCGAAAGTGCGGCAAAAATCCGGGCCCCGAAATTTCGGTTGATAACCGTGTGAACACGGCCTTTGTTGTCTCGGGGTACTTTATTTTTAGGTAATTTCGTTTTTAGTTAGTATTCCCTAAAACTAATGTGGGGAAACACGTCTGGCAGAACAGATTGAACATACCTTATTCTAGTTCTATTACTTATATTTGTTTGTGATATGGACATAAAAATATATCCCAGGTGTGTTGTGCAGTATCCAAATTAAAAATTAACTTAAGAATCTAAGGTCACATACATTGCTGAAAGAATAAGAGAAAAAAGTCAAAAAGCCTTTTCTTTTTTAAAAAAAGTTGTGCATGATTTTTTTTAAAGCTTTGTTTTAGGAGAATCATTAAATTGTTTGAATATCTTTTTTGGGAAACCGAAAAAATTTAATCAAATTCAAGCAACACTTTTTCTTTTTTATTCTTATTTAACAAACCCTCATTCTAATCACAAATTTTTATTTGGGTTGTTTTTATTAGTAAGAAAAGGCTTAAATTATTCTTAAGTTTTGATAAGTATGCATGACATAATTGTTGAAGATATCAAAATGTCGATGTGACAGAGAGACACGAGGGAGCAGCCTCTTGGAGAAGGAGTTTGAGTTGGGGGGGTGGCGGGGGACAAACGCTGGGGGGGCAGTTTGTTAGCTCTCCCGATTTTGTGAGTCCATGAACTGTGATTAGCTCCTGTTAGAGGAAAGGGTTGGGGGCTGCATTTGCTGTGTTGGCGAGAAAAACACTGTGAAGGAACGGAAATCTGCGGGAACCCGAGACGTGGGAGCGCCTTCCCTCTTGGATTTTCCCACTCTAACGAAGGGGGCCCTATCTCGGCAGGGGCCGCAATCTCAAGGTGACCGGGTCGAAAACATGCACGCCAATTAATTAGAATATTTCCAGGCCTTAGTTTGAAATTTTGGGCAGATTTGTTGTCGGGCCCAAAATTGTGTTGTTTTAGTCGGTTTTTTTTTTTGGAGCATTTGGGGAAAATTTTTCATAGTACTGTTATATTGCAACCCGGGTTAATGTATTAATTTGTTATGTTAGTATTTTTTTTGGGAATAAGGGTGAGCTAGTTGGTGTAAGCTGTTAAAGGCTTATTTTTTGCAGGATGAGTTGATATTTTCGTTGGTACCATTTTAAGGGGGACATGACTTTTTGATCACCTTTAAATACATTTTTTGGGAGTCAGGATGAAGAAAATACAGCAAATTTTCGTGTATTTGTTATTTTTTTTTAAAGTGGTCCGTGCTTTTAATGAAATTTTACTCCAGGAATTTAATATGATTACGCGTACCAAATTTTTAACCCTTTTTTTTTTTTTGTGTACTTTTTTTTTTTAATGTTTTTATTGGTTTTAAAAAAATTTTTATGCATCATTTTTGTCTAATAGCCCTAACTATTTTTTTATATAAGGATTTGTGTAAGGGTTTTCCTTTGCGGGACAAACTGAAGTTTTTAATGGTACCACTTTGGAATTTATAAGACCATTTTATGTGCTGCGGGTTGAACAAAAATTGCAATTCTTTCATTGATTTTTATTTTGATAGATTTATAGACTAGGTAGTTTCACACATGATGATACCAAGTATGTGTCCTTTTTTATTTTCCAATCTTTTTGGGAGCAATTGGAATTTGTAATGGGAATCTGTTTCTTACACTTTTTTTTACATTTTTACAATTTTTTCTTTTGTTCATATAGGGGACTTGACTTAGTGATCTGTTAGATCACTGGTACAATACATAGCAGTACATAAATATACTGTTATTGTACCTGTCAATCACCATGCCCAGCTAAGCATGGCGACAACCCGATGGAGACAGAGAATCCCTCTCTCTATCTTATCATTAGCTTCCATAGCTGCGATTCACTGTGGCATCTAAGTGGTTAATCCGCAACTGGAGCAAGCTCCAGTTTTGGATGACAGAGCCTGGGACCAGCTATAATTTACAGCTGGTTCCATGCTCCGAATGTGTGAGCTCCACTTGTGAGATTGCATGCTCTTCATGATGTACTCATACGTCATTTTGCTGGAACCCCGCCTATGATGTATGGGTACATCAAATGTCGGTAAGGGGTTCTCCAGCAGAGAAAGATTATTGTTTACTAGATCCAGAGTGGTTAAAAAAAGGAAATAAAATTGTATGTAACAGCCGGCCCCACACCACTGCCACTCCAGAGCTTTCGAGGGACCTGCTCCTCTTTACTTTCATGTTCTCATTCGAACATGCAGAAGAGGCTCATGCTCCCTTCACTTACAATTGAGCATGGGCCTCTCCTGTTTGTTGGGATAAGAACACAGAAGTGAAAAGCGTTTCTGGAGCTTTCCGGAGGGGCAGTGATGAGGGACAGGTAGGTAAGTACAACTTTGTTTTTTAATCCACCGTGAACCCATTTAACATTAATCTTCCTTTGTTGGACAATCCCTTTAAACCCAGGCTCTCTTATTCTCTTCAGAGCACTTAGGAAAACGTTCTAGGTCTAAAATTCACTTTGTTACCCATAGCAACCAATCAGAGTGCTCCTCTCATTTTTCCAGAGCACTATATGAAAAAACGGGCGCTCTAAATTGGGTTTTGTGGGGGCAACAAAGGGGTTTTAACCTAGACAGTTTTCATACATGTAGCCCTTAGTATTCTAGAGGGCTGTTTTCAGTACCCACACACTGTGATTAGCAGCTATCCCTCCATAAAAGTGTCTTTACAAAAAGGCTTTACACTGATACAATTGTTTCCTCTGTCTTTTTTTTTTTTTTATAAAAATCATTGTAGCACAATGGCTTACTTGATGGAAAATTACCACTACGAAGGTTATTTGTGAAACTGTTACAAATTTAAGTGGTATGCAAATAGTAAAATATTATAGAAGTCTAGTAGGTTATCAGCATTTAAGAGTGTGACAAAATTTTTTTAAAAAAATGCACCCTCAAGTAGTTTAAAAAAGCAACATAACAATGTTTATTTTTTTAAAAAAGGTATTGTGTCATTTCAATTCAGGAAAATAAATGTTTCTCCATACAATGACTGTATCCACCTATTATCAGTCTCAATTGAACTAAAAACTTTAAAATTATAAATAAAAGATGGGTTACAACCTTCATACTGTCAGACTAACGTGCTCAACTGCAACGGGCTGCAACACTGATGTGCGTCCCTCCCTGATCACTTGCGTGAAGCTCTTGAGTGCAGACGCCCACCACTTTTGCGGGGGGCGGTGCCCAGCCGATGGGAGGACCCGGAGGCCGCCCCAAACAGCTGCGGGGGGGCGGAAAACCGGGGAACCCCCTTTAAAAAAACCCTAAAGGGCGGGGCCTATGATACCCCGGGCTCCCCTCGTGTTTCCTGTTCATTTATTTGTTTTGTTATCGGGGTACCTGACCCGGCTTGTTTCCCCCGGGGCTTTTTCCCCTTTTTTTTGTGCTTCGTTTTCTTTTGGCTTTGCCCCGGGTTTGTTTACGTTTACCCCTCGGGTTCTGTTTAGGCTACTGCCCCTCCCTTAGTGACATTTCACGGGCCGAAACCTTTACGCTCTCCCCTCACTAGGAAACCCCATACACTCTGGTAAGCAATGCAGGGGAACCCCAGCAGTCCGGGATTTGGCGTGGGGTAAACAACAGGGGGTACCCCAAGTAAAGGGGGGGTCCCTCTTCCCTTCCCCTCCTGTGGAACCCCCTACCAGTTGTGACAAGGTTTCAGGTAAAGGAAGGGCCTTTTGTGGCTTTGAGAGGGTTTTTTCGTCTGTATTTTGGCCCCACCCATTACCCGGGGAATGGGAAAAAGGGGGGAATTGTTATGCCCTACGGGGGTCCCCCCGGGAGTGGGCATTTTCGTTACCGCAGACTCACCGAACTGTCTTCTTGGCAGGTTCTTTGCCGCCTTGGGGGATCTTTTAAAGACCCAGTGGGAACTGTGGCTGAGGCTCAGCTGACCCTTGAGGCAGGGTGAGAAGACTGTAGGAGTTTTTTTCTCCCCAATTTCGTCGCTGGTGTGTTCCGTTGGGGGAAAACGCAGCCTCAGATGCCAGTTTAGATTAGGGTTAGCTGACCATGTGAAGGATTTTTGGTGGGTTCCCTACCCCGGGGGGGGGGGGGGGGGGGGACTTTGATGAGGCATGGGACGGGCCCTTCGTCTGGACAGACGTTTTAGGGGGAGACGGCAAGAAAAGGTTCCCCCCCTCCACCCCCCCGGGGGTCCACACCATGGTCACCCCCAAACCCGGGTTTCCGACGTAAACCCAAGGAGCCCATCAAGTGGGGGGTTTTTTGTCACTGGGCTAGTGACCGTTTAAATATCGTCGCTCCAGGGGTTGTGCTTCTATGTGGAAAAGATGGACACAGAATTCGGGATGCTCCAAACGAAGACCCGGGGCGGAAAAACTCCAACCCTAGGTGGCAGCAGGGGGGATCACCCTAGGCCGGTATTTCCTTTGTATCTAAAAAGTTGCTCTACCGTTTTTGATCTCTATTTATCGCTGTCTGGTTTGGGGGGTGGGGGTTTTAGATTCTGGGTCCCAAACTTTTAATTTTGTTTAGCTCTTTCGCCAAACGCTGGGCCTCCTTGTAGACCGCTATTGACTCGTGCGGGGATGGGTTTGACTCCACTCCCACTGCTCGGGGGCAAACCAATATTGTACCCCTGGCTGGAGATGGTGGGCGGATCCTACTATTGAAAAGTGTATTTTTTGTCAGGAGGGGTGCCCGTGATGTGGTTTTGGGGGTGCCCTGGCTTCAGAAACATACCCAGTTTGCTGGGAAATTCAGGAAATTTCAGGGGGGGACAGCGGGGGTGTTGGCAGTGTCCCCTTAAAGCTGGGCAATACGTGGCAGGGGTGATGCCTATTGGGAAACGCTGTGCCAGCGTTTTAGGCCTTGCGGCTTGTGTGAAGTCTGGCTTGGGCTAAGGTTCCCCGAACCCGTCCTCCTGGGAACTATGCCTCCCACCTGTACCCGAACGCCATATGTTTTCAGGAGGGGTTAACCCCCTGGCTTATCAGCTGAAATTACCCTCTTCACTCTGTATACATAACGTGTCCTGTCGTGCACTTCGTAAGCGGTATATTCAGCCTGTGACTCCGCCCTCTAGGCCTCCTTCTCCAGTTCGCATAGAGGGGGAGTTAGAACTCAGACCAGGGAAGGGTCCAGTGGCCCCTCCTAAAAGGGGGGGTACTGTCAGGGCTAAGCTGTGCTCAGACTGCAGACAGGCTGCAACAGCTGATGTGCGCTCCCTCCCTGATACACTTGCTGCTGAAAGCTCTGTGAGTGACAGACTCCCAGCCACTCCTGACAGGGGGCGAGTGCACCAGCCAATGGGAGGACCCGGAGGCCGCTCCAATCAGCTGCAGGGGCAGTATCCAGGAATCCCATTTAAACTCCCTGAAGGCTGACTGCTGCGCCTGTGATATTCCTGGCTACCTCGGGTTTCTTGTTCAATTATTGTGTTTTGCTTATCTGTGTACCTGACCTCGGCTTGTTCTCCTGACTCCGACTTGTCTCCTGATTTTGTGCTTCGCTTCTGTTTGGCTTTTGACCTCGGCTTGTTTACGTTTATCCCTCTGGTTCTGATTTAGGGCTCACTGCACCTCCCTTGACGTGACACATACAGTCTATAGCACATAATCTACCCTGTTTCCCCAAAAATAAGACAGTGTCTTATATTAATTTTTGCTCCTAAGTAAGAGTTAGGTATTATTTTCAGGGATTGTCTTATTTTTCCATGAACAAGAATTCACATTTATTGTTGAACCAAAAAAAATAAAATAATTTATTAATATACTGTAGTCATGTCATCACAGACATCGGCATAACCAGCCAAACTCTGAAGCAACATGTAAACTAAGACACATTATCTCCTCAAGCTTTGACTGCAGTGAATGTATTTAGAGTCTCAGATCACCCTGTACAAGCAGCTATTCAGTCAGCTCCCCCCTGCAGAGTTGGTATGTTCCACAGCTTCCTGTAGGATCTCCTGACTTGCAAAGTAAAAGTAAACCCCTTCTACTTTTAATACTGAGATAAATCCTCTGGATTGCTAATGACATGTATTTGAGAAGTCTTATAATTTCATCTACTATCAGTTTTTGTGTGTATGTGTGGTGGTGATAGCAATGACTGCCGCTAGGTCTTATTTTCAGGGAAGGCCTTTTATTTCTAAGCTTGAAAAAAATCGCAGTAGGTCTTATTTTTTGGGGGATGTCTTATTTTCCGGGAAACACATTACATATATAAGATAACATTAAAGTTAAATCTTACCTCTATTTTCAGGACAAACTGTTCCATGTGTTTACTTAAGGAATAGCACTATTTCCGACCATTATGTGGCTTGGACATGGTATTTTTGCCAGTTTCCCCCCACTGTAGACTCCATCCCAAAGTTTCAGTTTTGGGTGGAGACTTGCTGTTATAATGTCTCCCATATACTACATACACAGTTTACTAGTGGTTGTCTTTGTCTCTCTCTGCCTCATTTAACAGATAATTCCTCTTGCCACTTTCATCTCCATAGACTTCTATGGGCAGCAGGTAACCGGATTCCTCACTCAGCTGACAATTAATTTTCTCTTTTAAGATGGACCTTTGGCAGTTTTTAAATGGATGATGCGAGTAGATAGGAGGGCGATTGGATGAACGGAGCAAAAGAGGCATTTTTCTATAAGATGTGTTATAACATTTCTTATATTCCATTGAACTATTGACTTATCCAAAGTTTGTTGAGCAGTTAGTGACCATTTAATCTCTACTGTGTTAGAGATGTAGCTTCTACAACACTGAGAGCTTGTAACGGGTGAGTGGGTAGTAGACTCACTGGACCACTGCCGGGCTTGCTCCAAGGGGGCATAACTTAGCAGCTGTTGGGCATCTTCAAAGAGCTCTTGATGGCAAGGATGGCTTTCCTGGCTGCCGCCAGGTGCAACCTCAGAGCAGTCTCCAGCAGTGGCAGTTGATCTGACGGGTCAGAAGTGCCAATGCTTTGCACCAATATTCCTATAGGGACAATGGTACAACAGACTAGGTGTAGAAACGTGCAGGCACAGAACAAAACAGACAGGAAACAGAACTAAACAGACATAAAGGGGAAAGCTAGACGGAAGCCAAGGTGCAAAACATAAATAGAACCCAACACTAAGAACATGACAGGAAACAAAGTAGAAACACAAACTAGGACACTGGCTGGGAACTAAGGCATGAACTGACAAGGCAACCAGTAGAAACATGGCAAGAACTATGACATAAAAACATGACTAGGAAACTCACAGACAAAGACTCAGAAAGACACATGGTAGCACATCAACATACAACATGGAGGATCCAACAAGGACAGCAACAACACACTAACATAACAAGCATCAGGCAGAGAGTGCAACCACAAATGGGTAAGCAATGGTGACAGGAGAGTTCATGATGACAGCGGCACCGCAACAGAAACCGGATCTGCAACAGGAACACAGGTATGTCTACGGTTTGCAGCAGAGGCCATGGCATAAGGACAGGACAGAAGCAGGAACATGGCCATGTCCATGGCCCAGAACAAAGACCGTGGCATGGACCGTGACAGAGCTAGTTTTTTCTCATACAGGATTCCAAATCCTTGCACAGACACAGTTTTAAAACCCATCTGCAGCCGCCAATAGAGGGAGCTTAAAAGCTTATAGCATACTGGTTTGTTGTTGTGTTCAATATATAACAGTATGCAGCTATACAGGAGAAATGGAGCTGTACCAAGCATTTTCCTAGTCACTGAAATTAATAAATTACTAAAAAGTAGCGTGGATCCCATTCTTGGTATTAATCAGGTGTTCATACCACTGGTCCTGCAACCTCTAGTAAATCTAGGTCATTGACTTGTTATTTTTTTCATTCTATGTATTTATGGAAATACTAAGTGACAGGCTATGTCTACACAGCATAGCTTTACCGTTGGATTTTCGGTGGATTCAGTGTTTTGAATGCACCGAAAATCCGACGGTATCCTGTGCTGCATAGACAGCAATGAAAATTCTGTGCTTTAGTCTATACAGCATGGATTTTTTACCGTCAGGTTTAAAATCCATCAGAATTTACAACATGTTGCATATACTGTGGTCCTGACGAGGTCCAGCAATGTCAAAAATGCCGTTGGATTTTGATAATGCTGTGTGGACTTCTAAAGGATATTATTGTGACTTAGCTATCCCAGGCTACAGGAAAGCTGGGCGACAATGTCTTCAGGAGCTAGGGTGTACTTTGTTGTTAACCAGCTTTCATAAAACTGGTTACAATCAAGAAATGGTTAAATATAATTTGAGCTACTTGACTTGACTCCATGGTAGCAGAACTGTTTTCATTATATGGAGAGTGGGCATGCACATACATGTATATGTATTAATGAAATACTGATGACACTAGTATATAACATACTTAAAGCAGCTATATAACATAAAAAAGCCTCCGCTGCTCTCCAATGTTACACTTGTTCTTGGACTTTTGTCTTATATTGCAGCTCCTATTCAAGTAAATGTGGCTAAACTGCAATACCACACACAGTCCAGAGACATAAGAGGCAATATTTACGGGACTAAAGCTAGACATCCCCTGTGTTATACACGGTGTATAACATAAGTATATAAAATTATTATTTATGTAGGCTAGCAAAACATTCATAGAATTACAATTTCTGCCAAAATATTTACAGCTTTTCACCAGTGAACTATTCCAACATTTAAAAATAAAACAGTCACAAATTCTAAAGCGGTGTCATCCAAGTTCTAACATGAAGAGAATCACGTGTTAGTGTCATGTGCCAATAGATTAAATATCACCAAAAATCACATCTTGTTAACATTTTATAACCGGTTCAACTTCACTTTATTCTAGGTGTCACAAGAACAACTAGTGGACGACTGCGCAAACTCAGCAGTGAAGTCATAAGTCCAAGTAAGTGGCTGTTTGTTTGTTTTTTTGTTTTTGACTTAAAGGGGCTGTCTAGTGGAAAAAATGATGTCATAAGTAATACCTGAATCAAAGTGAGTCACTTTTTGTATTTCCTGAAGTTCTACATCAGCTGTTTCACAATAGGAAGCTCACACAGCTTTTTTTTTAGCCACAACATTTAGGCTTTTAGATTGATAGGTTGAGATTGAGAGAGGAAGATTGATAAAGCACAGCCAACTATCCTGAAGCTTGCAGTTTTACAGGGCAAAGGAAAATTACTTTCAAACAGGAAGTGCTGCTGCTCAGCTGCAAGAAAGGAGGCTACACACAGCACAGGAAAAACACAAAGAAGTACAGAAAACATCACATGGAAAAAAATGAAGACACAGGCCAGCTCTTTGTTGGGGCTGTTTTGGGAGGGAGGGGAGTTTGCCAGAATGCCTTTTTAACTATAGAACTTATGAAACATGAATTATTTGCACATTACATGTTTTACAGTGACCAAATTGACATATAAAAAATATATTTCCCATTAAAAGTAAACATGTGAATATAAAGGAGGTTCCACTGAAGGAAGAACCACAAAATTTTGAAACTTAAAAATTTTGTTCAGCTGTTTCCTGAGCCGGCCATAAATTGCTGTGGGGCAAATAATCAATTGGCTTACAGTTATACTCTCTAGTTCTCTTTAACATGTGTACTGGGATCGCTCATCCTCAGAATGAACACAGAATAGGACATGCTAAAATCCAACAAGCCCAATACCTTCCACAAAAGGCAGGTGTTTGGTGACAGCCAAAAGGTCTCTTTACCCTTTAGATTGTTAGAGGACCTTGTCATGATCAGGAATTCTATTATGTTGTCCAAACAATAGCAAGCTATACTATTGCAAAAATAGTAACAAAAAATGGAACCCATATTGTATTCTAATCTCATGACACCCATGTGAATGGACCCTAAAGTAAAATCCAGAACCTAAGAGCGACATGTACGATTTTTGGTGCCCAGGCACCTTTTTTTGCGTACATTAGTAGCGTAGAATGTGCCTGAATTATGAACCTGTTCTACTGTGGGTTATAGATTTTGCGCTTTCTAGCTACATAGTGACACTTCTGGCTCAGGTAAACCACTTTTAAAGTGCTCTACCTGTTCCAGGAGTAATGGCCTGGATTTGCCGTACTGAAGCTATAAATGTGTAGATTCGTACTGTTGTAGTGCGACACGCCTTCAGCACGCCCCCCCAATCTCAGGCGCATTACCAAGTGCCGTGGGCGCTCTGTAATGCGCCTGATATTGGAGTGCGGCTGGTTACAATTAAAGCGAACGGGGCATACATTCATACATTCATACACATTCATACATATCACCGTGAGTGTTTTGTGTATAATGTTTTATAATGTTGCATAGTTTTTTTCTGGCTGACACAGTACCACACTATTTGTTGCGGTGTTTATACATGTATAATATTATTATAATATTATTATTATTAGATGTTATGCACAAGGCTGTAATATTGCACAGTACAGTGATGGACTGTAGTGTCTGGGGCCCACCAGTGGAGTTAATTCATGGGCCCCACCAATTAATTTTATTTTTTCGGAACACCAGTGGAGTTGATTCGTGGGGCCCACCAGTGAATTTTCTTGTTGCGGGCCACCAGTGGAGTTGATTATTATGGGCCCACTAATGGAGTTGGCTCTTGGGGCCCACCAGTGGAGGTGATTATTATGGTCCCACTAGTGGAGTTGGCTCTTGCGGCCCACCAGTGGAGTTGATTATTATGGACCCACTAGTGTGTTAATGGGCACAGAAGTGGAGTTGGCTCTTGGAGCACCTCCTACACATACTGCACATTACTCTTGCATGTTGCCTATTTTCATCTCTATTTCTTCCTTAAAAGCAGCTCCAGACCTGTCATGACTAGGGGTCCTCTATGACCAGGGGCCCTCCAGGAATTTTCTCTGCTCCCCTGTGGGCCAGTCTAAGCCTGACAGCACTTGTTCTTTAGAACTATAATATGACATTGATACATATGAATTAGTCTTTTCTGTACTTCCATATGTCTCCAATTTCATGAAGCAACATATGGAGTTTTTTTTTACTGAATAATAAAAAGCATGCTCCATCGGATGCAGTATGTACACTAAATCACTGTTACATGAAAGAAACGTCTGGTCATGTAACCTCATCAGATGAATTTTGTGTCTAGACACCTATTAAAAAATGCAGTATTGATATCCAGTCTCTTTGCTCTTACTAGCTATAGTATATAGACTTGTAGTCTAATGTCTATAATCTGCTCCTCACTCCTGATGCAGTTTATATTTGTGGCGCTTTGCGAAGGGTAGGAATTGTGAATCCTCTGACTAAACACTATCACATGATAGTCTTAAAACATCTTTGTCTATTTTTATCAAGTTCAAATAATTGATTTTACAAGCTAGTTTTAAGTCACACTCATCATCCTCAAACATAATGGGTGTTTCGTTATAGACCCACATTGCCTGACTCCATAGTAGAACAATATTACCATTTATCCCACAACAGAGAAACAACCTTTTCATGACTATATTTCCTAATGTAACACACAGTAACTGCAAGCACGTCTACAGGGGAATGTATATGTAAGACGTAAAGGGGTTTTCTCATTTGGGGGAAACGGGGTCTTACAGCATTCTGCTGCAGTTGCGGAGGATATAAAAGTGGCTCCACATGGGAAGCTCTTTCCATTCATTTCAGTGGGATTTCTGAGTACAGTTGTGCACACTTGCTTGGCAATACTCAGATCTCACATAAAAGTAAATGGATTGCATGCTCGGCCACCTGTCCGATTCTGCAACTGCAGCAGAAAGACACAAGATTCTGTTTCTCCAAATGAGATGACCTCTTTAAAGGTTAATTTATACAGCAGAATTATGCCCCTTCACATTCACATAATGCATGACGAAAAAGTGTATATGCTTCAACGCTGCACTACACAATGCCCCACATTTACAATTGCTGTCTAAAAATTGCCCAGTGTAAACTTTGACAGGCTGTCTAAATGTGTGGCAGATCTATCACAGTGGCTCATGCTGCTTGATAAATCTGGTGCAACTTTAGACTTGTCTAGCTTTAGACCCACTGTTAGCTTACTTTCTACACCAACATTTTGGTGAATTTTTGGTGCAGTGTTTCACACATGGCCACAACAACTTTTGCCTAAGGCCATCCTTGCTTTTCTGTAAGCTACAGTGGGAACAATAAGTATTTGATACATTGGTGATTTTGCAAGTTCCCACCTACAAAGAATGGAGAGGTCTGTAATTTTTCTCGTAGGTACAGTTCAACTGTGAGAAACAGAGTCTAAGAAAAATATCCAGAAAATCACATGGTTTGATTTGTAAATAATAATTTGCATTTTATTGCATGAAATAAGTATTTGATACAATAGAAATACAGAACTTAATATTTGGTACAGAACCCTTTGTTTGCAGTTACAGAAGTCAGACATTTCCTGTAGTCCTTGACCAAGTTTGCACGCACTGCAGCAGGAATTTTGGCCCACTTCTTCATACAGATCTTCTCCAGATCTTTCAGGTTTCATGGCTGTCACTGGGCTACATTGAGTTTCAGCTCCGTCCAAAGATTAGGTTGAGGTCTGGAAACTGGCTAGGCCACTCCAGGACCTTGAAATGCATCTTACTGAGTCACTCCTTAGTTGCCCTGACTGTGTGTTTCGGGTCATTATCCTGCTGGAAGACGCATCCACAACTCACAAACTCTCCTGATACATGGTCCCACCCATCCTCCCTTCAACACAGTGCGGTTATCCTGTCCCCTTTGCAGAATAAAAGCCCCAAAGTATGATGTTTCCACCTCCATACTTCACGGTTGGGATGGTGTTCTTGGGGTTGTACTCATCCTTCTTTTCCAAACACGGTGAGTGGAGTTGGTACCAAAAAGTTCTGTTTTGGTCTCATCTGACCTCATGACCTTCTCCCATGTCTCCTCTGGATCACCCAGATGGTCATTGACAAACTTTAAATAGGCCTGGACATGTACTTGCGTGAGCAGGGAGACATTGCACACCCTGCAGGATTTTAATCCATGATGGCGTAGTGTGCTACTAATCTTAGAGACTGTGATCCCAGCTCTATTGAGATCAGTGACCAGGTCCTCCCTGGGCTAATTCCTGAGCCTTTTCAGAATCATCCTTACCCCACGAGGCGAGATCCTGCATGGAGCCCCAGACCCAGGAAGATTGACAGTCATTTTCTAATAATTGCGCCAACAGTTGTTGCCTTCTCACCAAGTTCTTGCTTATTGTTCTGTAGCCCATCCCTGCCTTGTGCAGGTCTACAATTTTGTCCCTTGTGTCCTTAGACAGCTATTCGGTCTTGGCCGTGGTGGAGAGGTTGGAGAGTGATTGGTTGAGTGTGTGGACAGGTCTTTTATACAGGTAACAAAGTCAAACAGGTGCAATTAATGCAGATAAAGAGTGCAGAGTAAGAGGGCTTTTTAAAGAAAAACTGACAGGTCTGTGAGAGCCATAATTCTCGATGGATGGTAGGTGAGCAGAAACTTATTTCATGCTTGTATGGGTGTATATGATATGCAAAGATCGATTAATTCTTATATCAGTTAAAAGTGAGGGATTAATATGCCCAGAGAATGCCACCATAACATTGCCACTACCGGCTTGTGTTCTTCCATCAACTTTTCAGGGTGTATGTTCTCTCATGTTTCTCATCTGACTCGCCAATGTTCATCCATTGGAGGAAGCAGAAAATGTGATTGATTGTTGAAGGTAATCTGCAGAGGTCCAATTCCAATCCTGCTATGAAACGTAAAACCTTTTCTACCAATGCAACTTCATTAGCAGGCGTGCAGTGACCAACCGTCTGCTTCGGAGCCCCATATGCAGAAGGGTTTGCTGAACTGTTGTATTAGGCACCCTTCTCGTAGCCCCTTGGTTTATTTTGGTGGTGAGCTCCTCCACTGTAGCATGTCAGTCCACCCTTCCACACCTTCATAGCCAACATTCACCTCCCATATCAATGACATGTGGTTTCCATGTCACTTATTCCCAGTGGTGCAAATAAGGACCTACACTTAATTTTGCCCTCTTAATGTAAATGTACTGCCCTATGAAGCACTTTTCCTATACTTCTTTCTAAAAGTTCACTGATACCACTGATTTTTAATACCACGTGAATAGTAAATGTGGTTGATGGTATGAGAGACCTTCACCTCCCCCATCTGGCTACAGAAATGGTAAAGCATTCACTCAAATTAATCATCATGTGATCCGATTTTCTGCCAACTGGATAGCAGAGTTTTCCTCGCTTGCATCCTGTTTGGCTGAAGATAATAATCATTCGCCAACATGAATCATCAGTCAACCAGATTTTCTGTTTCTACTGATTAAATTGAAATTGACATGATTAAGACAGTGGCTGACAAACATATTGTCTAGCATGATGTATACAAAAGAAAGCTACAAGTCGTAAACCATGAAATACTACACACTACACGCACTGTTCTATCATGGGTAGCATTTACTTTTTCAGCAATTTGTGCTATAAATCTCTGGGACCAGACCAGGCAGGCAATTCAGGTCACCAGCTGTCTTTCTGTGGACCATTTTCGAAAGGTACCAACCACTGTGTTCTGTGAGCACCCCAAAAAAACTACCATTTTTTTTATATGTTCTGACACAGTAATCTATTCATCACAATTTGGGAGGTGTCAACACCACTTAGATCTTAATATTTGCCTATTGTTATTATTTCCAGCATCAAAATGGAAAACTGAGTGTTTACTTGCTGCAAAATATATCAAACACCTTGACAGATGGCATTGCATAAATGTTATTCACTTCATCTGTCAGCAGTTGTAATGTTATATCGGATCACTGAAAAAAAGATAGTGCCAACTAGTGCCAGATCACTCCCACAGTTTTCATTTCTGGAAAGTTTTGAAGAATTCCATAAGCTTATAATAGAGTTTTTATAAAAAGGAAGCCAAAACCTCAGTACCAAACCCCAAAAGCTTAAGTACTTGCTATCTAGCAGAGTTGCACATGAGTCACCATTGGATCCTGAAACAAACTACCCGGTGAAATGTACAGTCCATACACATCAGACCCTAGATACCCAACATTGCTGATGTCCTTCGAAGCCAGTCCCAAGTGTGCAGCCTCCATGGCAGCCTCCTGAAAAGAGTGCTGAAGCCTGGACACCCAGATATTTGTGTAACACTTCAAAAAGCTAAAGCCATGAAAGGCCACGTTATCTTGATGTAAAAACCACAACTACCCCGTACTTCTCTAGGCTGAACTTCTGAATGGTGGCCACTAGGCAAAGACACTGATTCACTGAACCATTACCTTCTCCCGTTTTCTACCTAATTTCTTTTAGATCCCATCAACCTTATGCTTACCTAACCATCTGGACCATATGTCAGGCCAATAAACCTCTTGCTGCTCACTTGCTCCCTAACTAGGAAAGACCTCACTGGCCCCACACAGAGGAAGTGATGCAGTTAAAGAATGGCTGAATTACAACCTGCTCCCTCCTGAACCACCCACTTGAGTAATGTGCTGTATGCCTCAACGTGGGCTTAGGACACTAAGGAGGACATGTCCCATTAAGGCTGCGTAATTTTTTGGGGTGTATTTTGTGCCAAAAAACTGTTGACACCCTATTCTCTATATAAATGACCTGTTATACACCAAAAATGTTATGCCAGGAATGACACATTTGAATGTGCCTAAAGTAGGTGCATCAAATATGCTAGCAATGATATGCTATGCGCTATGCTATGCACGTAAGTTAGGTGCATCAGTTATGCTATGCAAGGTATACCACACGGCAGATTTTTGACAGGTTCATTGAGGTGCACTATACACTCATGCAATGCACCTTAAAACTGTCGCGGCGGTGACTCTTTTCTGACATGTCACCCTAAATGTCTGAAAAGGAGACAGAGATCTACATAATATGGCCCATCAAAAATAGCTGAACAGAGATGGATGAATCGGGAGAAGTAGGAAGTTTGCCTTCACATTCACCCTCGCAAGCCATGCCCCAAGACCAACCTGACACCGCAGATCAACAGCCCTATCAAAAGCTTTGAAACATAGTTCCTTGTCAATGTAATTGTTTATCCAATTCCCTCTTGCAAAGCACAGATGATGTATCATTGTGTACATATCTAACATTTTTATTGGGGATCAACACCAAAAGAAACACCCACAAACCTTGGCTTGGTGGATCACTATTATGCCAAGTAGCATCTATGTACCACCTCCTGCATTACCCCTGTGAAATGGTTAGCTGATTGCAAAATCCATTCCTACACCAGGTCCTGGGGCTTCCGTCCTGTTTAGGGATACAGAAACCCACACAAAAGGGAACCCTAAGCAACTAAATGTGTTATGGCCACACTGACTAGCAAGTTTCATCAGCAACGTGTCCTTTTGTACTAGGCTTACAAAACCTCCTACTGGCAGGCTTCAAAAGGCAGGAAGAGTGATGGCTGAGCCCATAAGACATTTTCAAAAGACTTCAGCCTTGCAATGGCCATGTCATGATTGCACCTGTCAGACCCCCTGCGTTTGACTTTGGTCGCCGGCCACGGTCGCTACGACCAAAACCGCGGCTTCAGCCATAATACCTTTTATTTGTATTCACATTTGTATTTGTATTATTTTTATTCACTAGTGGGAACCTGATCTTCTGTTCTGTTTTATTGATTCCTGGCCAACACCCATGATCAGGAATTCCCCAGCACTCCACAGGTTAACCTGGCTCCTTGCTGGTCTGGGTGATTGACAGTTCGGTGTTCCTATCTGGTCTTCTATTTCTCCCACCTACCACCTTTGTCCTTAGTCTTCCTGGCAGGTATAAAAGGGCTCTTCCATCACTTCACCTTGCTGGCTATACTGGTCTGTTTCTCTGCCTATAGCTCGCCTTTTCTCTCCTTTGCTTTTACTGTTATTTTACTTGGCTTGGTTGCCGTTTATTCTTCTGTCTCCCGATATGGTACCGCGTCTCCCGATTGTTACCGACTTTGCTTGCCTGACCCTCCCTTATTGTGTTCTATGTTTGTTTGTCTGCATCTTGTTTTTCACAAAGTTAGAGTGGCACTCAGTCTTCTGGTTGGGGTTGACCTATTAAGAAGTCGTACACCTCCAAAAGGCAGGGACAGGGGTTGGGATCATTGTCAGGGCCTCACTCTGTTTGTGTCTGCTCGTGCGTCTCTGACCGGTCCCTTACAGGTCATCATTAAATTGCCAGTGGCATTCCTTTCTTGGGTGGGGCAGCTGGCCAATCATGTGGCATTCAGCCCTCTTTGAAAAAATAACTGGCACTGAGCAATCATGTACCAAAACCAAACTGGAATGTACATCAGGTCCCACCACAGGGTAGAGTTAATTGTCTTGTGCTGCCAAAAATGTTAATCATATTAACATATACAAAGCAGCCATATCTGCAGCAAGCTTCCCAAATGTCCTCAACATAGCAAATCAACATAAAACTGGTCCAAGTGTCTGGCACAATTTTTTGCATTACTCGTTCTCTTTTTCTTATTATTGCTATACTCTTCTTGGGTCTCTGTAAAGTCATCAGTGAAAAGAATTCAACATAATTCCCTTACTAAATAGACTACCTTACCTCATCCTCTAAATGCGGCTATAAAGGATTTACAAACTACATATATATACCTTGCCATGCCGCAACTGTCACTGTGCTCAGTCACGATACTTTCTTTACTTTTTCCGACCCTACTCATGACATTAACGCATCAGAGACAGAATGAATGGTCAAGGGGAACTCAACCAAACTTGCACCACACCTATCTCACCCTCTAACCCTGAACTTACCCCAAGCCATCAAACAGCCCAGATTATACTGTCACTTCTCTGCAAACACTTGGATAATGTTCTGGCTCCATGGGCCCACCATTGCTGTGCTAATTACCTCTAAGCACTACTGTTACTCTCCACTCTTCTGAAAGGCACTACCACCAAACAACCTGGACTGAACTGAAAGCACAGAAGTGTCATCAGCATTTCCTAGCTTAAGAACAACAGCTGCCCTAACCACAGGCCTGTCTGTCTAAGCTCTGGCTACAGCTTCTGGAATGCCTACTTCTTCAATCTGTATAGCTGGCGCCAGTATGCCACCCCACTTGTCTGTGTGAAAACCTCCTACCAGGTGCTGTAATGCTTTGGCAATTGCTGAAGCCATGGTCCACTTCCTTTCAAATTCAGTAAACAATAAGCTATCAACTGACCATCGCCTAGGGGCTGGACTCCACCTAGGAGACTTATTCAACTTCATCCACACCCCTACTCAAAAGGGGTGGAACTAAACTTCACAGGGGCCCTCTGTCTTTTTGCAAGACACCTTCTCAATTCCTCACTAGTATTCAGAGTTTGCCAATTCCTCCGTCACCCATTAAGGCCCCATACACTCGGTTAAGTCTGTAGTTCTGTAGTCTGTAGTCTTTGATTACTTGTTGCTATGCCTTCTGGACTGACCTCATATCTGCTCCTTTCTTGCTCACCTTAAAAGGTACCCTGCTTCCACTACATGAAACAAACTGCTGCCTTCAATGCAGCTGGACCTCCTGCAATAAACACTGCTGCATAATAACACAAGCCACCCTGCACCCAAAAATGCTGCTCCTCTATAGTGGTGTGACATCACTTTGCTCCATCCATACAGTCAAGACAATTCTTTTTTGAGCATCCCACAACTCCGTCATTATCATAATCTGGAAAAGGTATTTGGGGGAGGTACATTGTTTTTTTATCAGAACCTGCATCTCCTAGGCACCATAGCAATGTTAATTCTTTTAAGGTAGGTAATAATAGCCAGGCCTTACAGCAACTCTACTTCAGATTTATAGTATCTCCTGAAACTTCTATGTCATTTGTTTAACTTCTTCAGCAACAATATAAAAGGGTCATTACTATTGTTGTAATCATTGGAAATAAGTGCAATAGAGCATTGACCTTAAAGATAAAGTACAGAATCACCTCTGAAAACCATTAAACCATTCAACAATTTAATCTGTACAAAAATCAGAGTTGCTTTTTGAGAATATTGCATTACTTATCTTGCACGGATTTGCATCAAGGGTTACATGTACAATTCTTCTAGATGTTCCTTGAAGCCAAACGAAGGCTTAGATAAACAGAAACACCTGAAAGGCCTAACAATTCAGCTGATCCCTAAGTAATATGGTTTGAATTTGTGCAAAATTATATACACTGGAGACATAAAGATTAATAAGAATGTAAACCATTAAAGCTGTGTTAGAATAGATGAAAAATAAATGCTGGGAGATTTCAGTTCTAAAGCCGGGAGAATTATGAATGCAGCTCTGAACTATGGTATAGGCTGTAAGTTACAATAAGTGAAAAATCATAATGCAATATATTAAATGGGTGTCTCCATTTAAATTGTTTTCAAATTATTTTATCATACTAGTGCCCATTTAAAAAAAAAGGTTATACTCACCTCTCCCCTGACCTCTGATCCAGTGCTGCGCCATCCAAATTCACTGCTGGTCTTCTCTTTTCTTCCTGCTGGGGAGGTCATTGCTGCAGCCGCTGATTGGATGCAACAGTCATGTGCCACTGCCTGATGTCACTGTTGGGAAGTGAGCTGTCTGAACAATGACATCAGGTTATTGGATGTGACCGTGGCTAAAAATACAAAATCTTGTGTTAAGGTCACACTGTAGCCAACAGAACTTTCTTTGGAGCACATAAAAGTCCTAGGAGATTTCAGCTCTGAAGCCAGGAGAATTAGGAATGCAGCTACAGACTACAACAGTGGGTACATAGGACTTAATGAAGACCATCAGTGGGCAGGTTTTGTGTCATGCCCTCTCCCATGATATTTGTCACAAATAGATCACTGCCATAGTCCCTCGTCACATATAGACCACTGCTAAATCCCCTCTGTCTATCATAGATCTGGTGCTATAGCCCCTCTCTGAACTTCTGGCTCCTTCCCTTCTGTGGTGTGATCAGAACTAAGGGATCTGTGTGACATTAGTTACTTCACAGGTCCTTAGCTCTCTTACACCCACTACAAGTTTAAATAAACCTGCAGTTTAAAAGGACTGCTTTTTGGGATAGGCGAGGTTAGTGACAGCCCATGGCACCACTCCCCCTTTCAATGCATTTGGCACCCAGGCCTGTTGCCCACCTCACCTGCCTCCAAGAAACAGCCCTGGCTGTAAGCTAGCAGTGGTACAAGATAATTAATGCAATGTATAAAATATATTACTTAACATGTCAAGCAGTTTCTATATAAAAACTGTAAAATTGTGTTTTAAGGTTAAACTTTAGCCATCAAAACTTTTTTCGAAGCACATGAAAATGCTGAGGGATTTCAGCTCTGAAGCCAGGAGAATTCTGAATGCAGCTCTGGACTATGACTACTAGGCTGCAAGTTAGGATACGTGCAAAATGATGAATGTAATGCATAAATACAATGCTGTAAAATGGAGTTTCCAGGTCAAGCGTTAGCCACCACAGCTTCCTTTAGAGCACATGGAAATGTGTATGGAAAGCACCTCCACACATGAAATATCAACACTCTGCATGTTTGCTTTCATCGTTATGTATCCAAGGAACATGGGAGACAGCTGCGCAGGGCAACAGCTGTCTCCTGCTAAAGGTGCTGGACGAAGAAGCGGTTTATACTCTCTGTAGACCATAATACAGCCCAAGCCAGGAATTCAATTCAATGTAAATCATTTCATGAGTATGTATGAAAGAAAAGTACTATCTCTAAGGTATGATAGGGACACTAGACTCCAGTTATCAGAAATCTGCAAAATTAGTAAGAGTACTATGCTGGAAATACATGGTTGGAACTTCAACCCACAAGTACCAGTGTAATCAGAGTGGACATGACATTGCTACAGTGTTGGCACTATACTGTATCTGTCCTTTACCAAATGATTCATGGTGTGTTGCCTACAATACCAGTGCTTTGCTTCCGAGACTATGTCTCCAGTCGACTGGTTTACAGTCAGATTTTATGGTGGATTCACTATTTAGAATCGGACCGTAAACCATCCCTATAGACCTCAATAGAAGATCTGACTGTAGTCTACACAGCTCGGATTTTCAGAGGTTGGATTTCAAATCCGACCCAAAAAATTAGAACATGTTCTATAATCCACCAGAAAATGGGAGATTGTACAGTAGTACTGTTCTATGGCTGAGGCGTCCAAAATTTGAAAGCCTCTGCAAAAAGCCACAGCAATAAACTGGACAAAAACAGAAACCGACTGTAAAATACTGGTTGGATTCTAATCAGAATTAGTATTTTACACTCTGCCGTGTAGACACGACCTAATAATGGTTGAACAGGGCCTAAAGACATGAGAGAATTCTAGATCCTCAATTTCACCTTACTTTGTGCCTTATTTTTTGTGCACATCATAGTCTGCAAGGAATTTGATGTACTTTTTCTGTGGCTTATCCACTGATTGGACCTAAAAGCTATAAAGACTTTTGTTTAGTTTTGGATTATTTGTCACAAATCAGGAACTGTTATTTACCAACAAACAGGAGTTTTACTAATACTTTCATTATAATGTAGCTATTTTTTGTGTTGTGTTATTATATGTTGCAAGTATGTCTAAAGGGCCGTTCACACGGCTTATTGAAGGGACGGATTACAGCCGTATTGCGCGCCGTACTGCGCTGCAATACGGCTGGAATCAGTCACAGTCATTACGGTAATCCACAGTTCTCATAGAGAACTATGGATTCCGTCTCTCCTCCCAGCTCGGCGAATCCGCCGGGTGGGGAGAAAGTGACATGTTTATTATTCCGACGGGATACGCGCTGTGGATAGTGAAAGTCTATGGGGCCGGCGGGCAGCGCCCCCGTCCCTTAGTCAAGCCGTAATTGCAGGCGAAATCCGTCCCGCAATTATGACTTGAATAAGCCGTGTGAGCCGGCCCTAACTTGCTATCCCTATAGCTATCTTCAGTAATAGCCGTCTCTTACAAAGAAAAGCTGATCTTTGGATTTATTTCACTAAACACATGACAGAGGATTTTGGAAAAGACGACAGACATTCTTCTAAATATAGAGTACAGTGATTCCTATTCTAAACCAATAAAACAGCAGATCTACTATAACTCTGCAGGTGTCACATCAAAGTACTATTTGTAGGCTGTTTCTGTATATGTTCTGCTAGGATCAGAAGCATCAATTCATTTCGACCACACTTAACCCCTGTTGCTGCAAGTTCCTGCATCACAATACAAAAACTTACTGTGTTTGAGGGGTTAAATAGCAAGCGCCCAATGTAATCCCTGCATTCTGGCCAAGGATTTAGCAATGGAACAGTATAATTGCTAACAGGTACAGCAGGATCCCTCACTGTAACAATGTATTACACATTGGCAGACTGTGCGGTGATTTGGGCTGGAGAACCAGCTTTTCTGAGAGGGGTGGGCTATATTGATCTCCATACACTCGCACACAAACATATACTCTACACACTTGTGTGATCAGTGCAGGCGTCAGCGTGCGATTAGTGAATCTAGGTTGTTTCACACACAAGTAGATAAGGCATAGTTCATACAATAGTATGTAAGGATTTTAAATAATTCTTGGACGATGAAGCGGTCATGGCTTTGCTGAGCTGGCGACAGGACTGAAAGAGTGCTAGAAGAAAGAAGAGGGAGAGATGGGGAGGGGTGAACGGAGCAATATTAACATTGAAAGGAATGAGAACTAGAGAGTTGGGAGAGAAACAATAACGAGAGAAAGGGAGAAGGGTTGAGGGAAAGACTGAAACAAGGACATAAATAAGACACAGAATAATAAGCTAGATATGGACATCAAAGAGATATTCTAGGTTTTTATCAACTTGCTTTATATACAGTTTCCACTGTAACCCAGATCAACTTTATGTCGGTATTGCATCGTCCATAGTACCCAGTGTGCATAAACTTTAAACCTTATCAGTCCATTGTCACAGTCCCAGACGTTTTACCCTATAACCCCAACAGCAAACCATTTTAACCCCTTAGGCCCTAGGCCTGAAAAGCCCTTCATAACCAGCACATTATTTTAGTTTTTGCCTCCTTGCGTTTCAACAGTCGTAACTTTTTTCTTTTTTTCAATGACGCAGTTGTATGAGGCCTTGTTTTATGCGGAAGAAGTTGTACTTTTTGGGGACATAGTTTGAGTTCACAAATAAATTATTGCAGAATTTTTTTCAATTTTTTTACGAATTTTTTTTACACCATTCACATTTCACACTAAAATAGATTAAGTCTACAGGTTACTATGCTTGCATAGGTAACTAATATGTTTAGGTTTTGGGGGGGTTTTGTGTAATGTAGGCACAATTATTTTTTTTGTTTTATTATTTATTTTATATATTTATTTTTTCTACACTTTTTTATGTTTTCACTTTTTTTTTATAATCCCCTGAAGAGATAACTATTTTACTTTTTTTTTTTACTCTAAATAATGTACTAGCATATTCATATATGCTAACACATTAGAATCTGTCAGTATGACACAGGCAGCAGTCGGAGCAGCACACAGTGTTCCCTGACTGCAGACTTGCTATACAGACAGCGCTGCGGCTACTCTAGGTCCTCAGATCTGACTGTACAGATGTTCCCCAGACTCCATCAGGTCACCGGGAGTCCCGATCACCCGGTGGAGCAGGGGAATGGCTATTGATTATGCTGTGGTCATGGACTGCGGCAATTAAAGGGTTAAGTGCGGGGGATCGGAGGTTTCCACTGCTTTCACACGGCATTTTTGGATCTGTTTTGGATGTGAAAATCGCATTCAAAACCGCAGTGGTGATCAGATCCTAAATGGATCCAACACGTATTCAACACGCAGCTGCCTGTTTGGATGCATGTTGGATGCAGCAGGATCGCACCCTATAGTTTTAATAGGGCTCCTGCTGCGTCTTTTGGACCAAGAATTGATATGTGAATCCGAAAGACGGATCCGAAAGACGCAATGAGACACACATTGGCAATCACTCGTGTGAACGCCGATGCACGTTTCACAGTTAAAGCAATCTAAGTCACACTGCACATTGTTAGATATGTCTGTGGGTCTGTTTAGGGTCCGATAGACAGATCCAAACACGCATCTAAAAACGTATGTTCACAGGGACTCAACATGCTGTGTGAACATACCCTTACAGAGACTGCTGTAGGAACAGGACTGTTAAGTACAGCTCTGGTCCTAGCACAGCAGTGGTGCTGGGAGCCGCAAAACACCTCTCTCTGCAGCAATGTCTTTTGACGGTGGGCGGTCGTTAAGGGGTTAAACTTACTGGAGCAGATGTTAAGCAGTAACAAGAACAGTATAAATAGAAAAGCATGCATAAAAGCATAAGAACAGTAAAATTAAAGATACATGGTAACTACAGGCGAAGATTGGTGAGAAAAGTGTCATAACCAGAGACAGCTATTTCAGATGTGTCATTAGGATACTGCAGGCATAGTTAGGGTGACAGGGTAACAGACGGAAGTTGGCATATGTCCAGTAACAGGTAAACTGGCTGTTAGCGAATGAGAAATCCAGAGCAGAGGGCAAAGAGAAGGAGGAGGGGCACAGTCTAATCTGAGGACAGAGGGTTGATGAAAAGGTAATACATTCTGTACCATGAATATTAAATTGAGAAGAAATAAAAGGGATGAGGTGATGAGAGAGGGTAACTCTGGTCTTGACCTCAATGTGGAATGCATGGGGTTCAGCTGAGGTGTGTGCACAAAAAAAACTTTAAAGCTTGTAGAGTTTTTAACCCGTTGATTTGCTATTATCCACTAGGAAAAAAAGTAGTTCACATATAATAAATAAACCACATACACTGAAGAAAAACTCTGATCACATTTTTCAAGCTTTGAAAATCTTTCAATTATTTTCCAGCAGCCTTGTTTGTATGTCCAGGTCATAGCAAAGGCTAGTGGGTCACAAAAAAAATGTCCACATTTTTGCCATTCACCAAACACATAGGGAGACACAGGGGTTCTGTCCAGAAACTCTTCTCTAAGCACCATATTTGTCACAGTGGCTAATACTGTTTGATAATCTTGGCACATCTTCAGATTTGTCTAGCCTTTTTAGACCATGTATTAGATTCTGTACTTTCTTTGCCCGAAGTCTGTCACATTTCTGCGTGTTTTTCAGTGCAGCAAGTCACATGAGAGCCGTGTCCTTTCCTGTGAAATAATATCCACTTTTGGCTTAGTCATGCCCCTTTGTCATAGCAGTTGCAAAAAAAATGTCTAAAGTCTATAGTAAATGTGTCTGCAATGTATTGTGCCAAAAATGCCCCACTTTTTGCCACATTTTGCAACATTTTTCTTGTGCAGCCACGCATTAAATGTGGACAATTTGTGTTAAATTAAACAAGTTATGATGTCACCATTAGGTTAGACTCAATGCATACCAATTTACTATTGAATGTAATGGGATTCATATAAAACCCTATACAGTTAGCTCCCTTTAATGAGAGCTCCAAGACACAGTTTATCATTAAAAAGTCGTTGTTACTACCACTTCACCTCCACGGCCTTTTAGGAGTTGCGCATTTGGCCTATACGACCTGTTTCTTCTTGTTTCAGGAATATCTATCTTGACTTAACCTTTGATACTTCCTTGATCTGGTGGTGAAGATACCTAATTCCCCCTCTCTCCCCCAACCTCATGTCCCTAATTGTTGGTGCGATTGAAGTGACTGTCTGTCTTCTTTGTGGTTGTGTTTGTTTATTTCTGGTGAATTAAAATAGAAAACTGGTTTCTAGTTTGGACTTTGACCAAGGTTTTACTCGCTACCTTTAGGGTTAATGATGTTCTGCTTTTATACTGGTCATTTTGAAATTCACATAAGCATCTTTTGTTCTTGGGAAAATACTTTATTGTATTAACCCTTAGACATTACTGTTTTTGCAGTCTGTGCTTACATTAACTGTCAATTCCATTTGAAACCTAATAAACATGTTTAAAAAAAAAAGTAATTGTTTAATTTTTTTTCAGTCGTATAAGAGATGATAAAGTCTTAACTTGTTACAAAAATGCCACTTTCTGAACATAATTAGATTCTACTCCCTCCTCTGTCTTGTGCAATAATCACAGATTCCCAGCTTCAGTTAGGCACTGTTTATTGCTGCCCATAGAAGTCTATGCAGAGGGAAGGGAGATGGGAATGGAGCAGATGCAGAGACACACATAGTGACCTGCGCTGCTTTTAAGTGTTTTTTTTTTTTTACTTCATTCCAGTCCAGAAGTCATAGTAACTACTATTGCTGCTTCTTCTGTGTGAGGGTTGGAAAGCAGGATCTCCTCTTCTTTGTGTGTACTGTGTATGGCAGTCATTCCTTGATCCCTTCTGGAGTGGAGTTAAAGGAAAACTGAGTTGAAGCTTGCATCAGGGAGAAAAAAAAATGACACTGTAAACTTCATTATATAAATGGAAACAGGGGATCTGAAGCTCCATAACCAAAAAACAGAATACCAATCTCTATGAAAAATCTAGACCTACTTAGATTAAACTAGAGGTATATTTTTCTGCTTTAGAGAACTTCATAAATCCCTTCAAAATCTATAACCAAATAATAACCAAAATATAAGTATATGATTACTTTATTGTAGTGTATTATATTATGTGATAGGTATTTAACCATTCTAGACCTTCAGGGATTTAAAATATGGACCATTGTAGAACCCAATCAATTACAGATATTATTATTATCCCTTTCATTACACTTGACCACCAGTGACTATAGGTATTCACCATTCAGTCATGTTAGAGTTAGATGTAAATATTACAGAATATTGTAGCATAATCTCATAACTCCCTATGTCCCTCATGTGAAAAAACTGTGATGACGTGCATGTAGAAAGTTGGCACAGAGATTATGGTGAAGGGGAAAGGAGGGTAATTTTGATATTTTTGTCATAGACACTGAAGTAGTAGGAAACCCCCATTTAAAAATCCTGCATTTTCCCTGACACAGTAAAATGCTGGTGGCATGTACTGATATGAAAAAGATGGTGGCCATCACCCAAGGCTGGATCTTAGATTTCATATTTACATTAATTGTGGGGGAAGAGAAGGAATCAGGGGACATGGAGTGCTTTCTGTTCCCTTGTTGGTATCCAAGTACAATACTGACGTCTTCTGCTTAATATTGCTTTTTAGAAGCTAATATTTTGCCTACTACATTACACTGCTACTTTTACTGCTTAAATTGCCAAACCTTCTCTAATGTTTACACATATAGACTACTCGCAAAGAGTTAGGGATATATGGCTTTGAAATTCTAGGATGAACATAGGATTTATTGAAAAATTTTTTTAAATGCACTTTATGAGGCCATTTCTTAACTTTAGAATGTACATGTCTGGTCAATGTTTCAGTAATTTTTGCACAACTTTCTGATCTCTAACAAGGAGCTTAATGTCAAATTCACAACACTTGTTTGATCCCTGAACGCCCAATAAATTTAGGGGATCAATTTGAATTGGGATTTAAACAGTCCTCCTCATCATGCTGTTCACAGTTTTATATTATGAAACCAAGACACCTTACAATTGATCAACAGTACCTCACCATTGGGACTATTCAATCAGGATGCTCTCAGACGGAAGTGACCACTGAGCTTTAAGTGTCATCAGCAGTTCGTAACAGAGATACAGAGAGTCTGGAGGAGTCAAAGAAAGGCAAAGAAGTGAACATTCTTTGCCTCCATCACACACTGATGGCTGCTTCAATGTAAACAATGCCCTCCGGAAAGGGATGATGAATGCTGCACAAGTGTCATATCAGACCATTCATAATTGTTACATCAGCGTAGTCTGCATGCTAGAAGACCAGCAAGGGCACTTGACCACACCACCAGGCACAGGCATCATCATCTTGCATAGGCCAGGGAGCATCTATGCTCTTTGAGGGTTGAGTGGTTCTCAGTGCTGTTCAGGCTGTTCAGTGATGAAAGTCAATTCACTCTGAGCAGAAATGATGGCCACCAACGATGCTGGAGATGTCAAAGAGAGCACTATGCATCAGCCACAGATAAGTCTTTGCTGGTGGTGTTGTTGCATTATGGGCAGGTGTGTCTAGTCAATACAGACCTGCTGAACACTTTGTAAATGTTACAGTGACAGCTTCTACTACTTTAATAACAACATTAATCCAATCATTGTGCCTCTGCATGAACAACACAGGGTTAATTTCATCTTCATGGACGACAATGCTCCAGCTCATCGAGGTCGCATCATTAGGGAATGGCTGTTGGAGACTGGGGGACCTAAAATGGAGCGTCCTGCACTTTCTCCAGACCTGAACCCCCTAGAAAACCTGTGGTATCAGCGAAGTCACCGTGAAGAAACTCGTAACTCTGTATCCCTGAACCTCAATGACCTGAGGGGCTCCCTTCAAGAAGAGTGGGATGCCATGCCTCAGCAGTCAATAACTCAACTTATGAACAGCATAAGATGTCGTTGTCAAGCTGTAATTGATGCTTAAGGCCACATGAAACGTTATTGAGACATTGACATTTTTTGATGGTGTAGACCCTCCACTCTTGTTGGCTTTTGTTTCATTAAATGGTTTAGATGAGAAAATCAATATTGGCTGACTTTCAGGATAAAATATCACTGTAGTGTTACATTTTTACGTTTTTATAAATTTTATAGGAAAGCCAAATATCCCTAACTTTTTGTGAGTAGTGTACACTTGTGAGTTACCCACAGCAGTATTCTTTAGAATGGTTAAAAAACTTCTGATGTAATGATAGTAAGAGGAGTTAACAATGAGTATAATTTGAGTTGTTTCCAACCACATGATACACATACACATTCAACCCAAAATGCGTGTTTGACACTTTCCACTCAATCATTCAGGCTTCTCTTGTCTGCTCGCCCCACCACCTGCTCTAGTGACCCCATCCCCTCCCACCTTGTCCAGTCTATTTCTCCAGCTGTCCTCTCTCACCTCACTACAATCTGTAACCTCTCTCTCTCCACTGTGATCTTTTCATCCTCCTTTAAACACACTGTTATAACCCCTTTACTAAAAAAGCCCAATCTGGGCCCATCCTGTGCTGCTAATTACTGACCAGTCTCTAACCTGCCCTTCATCTCTAAATTCTGGAATGCTTGGTCTGCTCTTGTCTAACTCGCTATCTCTTTGCTATTTCTCTTGTTGACCTTCTGCAATCAGGTTTACACACTTTACACTCCACAGAAACTGCTCAAGCAAAAGTTTCAAATGCTCTCCACACGGCTAAATCTCAGGGCAACTACTCGTTGATGCTTTTTCTGAGTCTCCCTGCAGCATTTGACACTGTACTGTAGATCACTACCTTCTCCTCAGCATGCTCAGCGCCATTAGCCTCCAGGACACCGCTCTCTCTTGGTTCTCATGCTACCTCTCTGACCGCTCCTTCGGTGTCTCATTTTCATTTTTTACCTCCTCTCCTCTTCATCTTGCTGTTCAGGTTCCTCAGGGATCAGTTCTAAGTTCTCTCCTCTTTTCACTCTACACAGCCCCCATTAGACAAACCATCGGCAGATTTGGTTTCCATTTACCATCTTTATGCTGATGAGACTCAACCATATACCTCTTCCCGTAACATCTCCCCCACCCTGCTACAAAACACCAGTGACTGTCTGTCCACTGTCTCTGACATCATGTCCTCTCTCTATCTCAAACTAAACCTTACTAAAACTGAACTTCTAGTCATCTCACCATCTACTAACTGACCACATCCTGCTATTTGTGTTTCAGTGTGTGGTACCACCATTTCTCCTAGGCATCAGGCCCGCTGTCTAGAGGTTATACTAGATTCTGATCTGTCCTTCACTCCCTATATCCAATCCCTTGCCTGCTACTATCACCTGCACCTCAAGAACATCTCCAGAATCCAACCTTTTCTCACTGTGGAAACAACCCAGACTTTTACTATTGTTCGTATTCTTGACTACTGTAAACTCTCCCCTCTCCAATCTGTCTTGAATGCAGCAGCCAGACTCATCTTTCTTTCCAGCCGCTATACTGATGCCTCTACCCTGTGTCAGTCACTGCACTGGTTGTCCATTCAGTACAGAATACAACATAAACTCGTCACTCTCACACACAAAGCTCTTCATAGTGCTGCACCCCCCTACTTCTCCTCCCTCATCTCTGTCTACCACCCTACCTGCTCTCTCCGCTCTGCTGATGTGAGATTACACACCTCAGTCATCTGAACCTCCCATACCCGTCTCCAAGATTTTGCACGTGCTTCACCAGTTCTCTGAAACATGTTACCCCCTGTGATCAGACACTCACAACCCTCATAGTTTAAAGTGCGCTCTGAAAACTCATTTTATTAGATAGGCCTACCAAGATCCCTCAATTCGGTGACTCCCCAATTTCTGTCACACACATTCGCTCTTGGGCATTCACAGGCACTTATCTGTATATAGATGTACTGCCTGGTTGACAGATTCATCCACTTTTTATGTAAACTACCCCATGTTTATGTAACATGGTTGGACCATTGTAAACCAAGCACTTCTCACCCTTTGTCTCACCCATACACCTTAATAGATTGTAAGCTCTTAGGAGCATTGCCCTCACACCTTGTGTCTGATTTGTAAGTAGCTTTTTTATAATATAATGTCTGGTTTATCTGTACTTATGCCCCCTAAATTGTAAATGTGTTGGCGCTATATAAATAAAGATTTAGGTTGAACCTCTGCCCTGTATACATAGCACAGATTTTTCTGAAGCTTGCGGAAAGAAAAAAGTGGCATATCACTTCTTGATACAGTTGCCACAAAAATGTTGCACAGGAACTGTCAGTTTAACCAGGTTGGGTGTAATCCAATACATAGTCAAGTCCATGGTAAAATCCACAGCATGCCAAGCTTTAGCAGAAATGCAAGGGTATCACACATATGCCTGTCCTTAGGTTCCAACATAAGCGTGTCATATTTTTATAAATGTTGTTTACAGATATGCCATGGAAGGATTTCCATTGGCATATATTATAATAAAATAATGGTAACCCAGGATGAAGATGGCTTTATTATACTGTGCTTTACATGTCACGTATATTTACTTACTACATATATTCATTATTCATGAGTGTGAATATGCCTATAAACAATATGATTTTCATGTAAAGCTAGGTTTACACCACAATCGTTTATACCACAAATGTGCTTCAGTGGCTAAATGGTGTGTGGAGTGCTGTTAACCTCTGTGGGCTGGTGTTGGTATGAGGAAATGCAGCAATAAGACAATGGGAAGCGGCCTGTGCAGTGGAAAACAAGCAGGCTTTATTGAGAAGAGGCACTGAAGCTTGGAGATAACAATAACAGGTGGACAGTTCTTTTTAAGAGGCACGGTTCTTCATGGATGGTATCAGCTGGCCATGTATCTCACAGTTTAATGCCACACACTTGTAGCCTCTGTCAGTTATACATCATCAATATGTCTTTGACCCTACACTGGAGGCCTGGTACACGCATTCTCACCCCTAAGGCTATGTTCACACGGCTTAAATTGGGACGTATTTCGGCCCGTATTTCGCGCCGTACTGCGCTCAATACGGACGAGATACATACCAGTCATTACGGTAATCCACAGTTATCATAGAGAACTATGGATTACGCCTCCTCTCCCTGCTCGGCAAATACAGCGCGAGGGGAGATAATTGACATGTCATTTACTAGCGCCGTATACGCGCCGCTAGTAATGAATGTCTATGGTGCCGGCAGGCTGCCGGACCCACACCGCCGGAGTCGGCACGAGCTCCCGAAGTTCCGGAATAATAACGCCCCACAATTGTGCCGTGTGAACATACCCTAAGAGTCCCCTGCCTCAGGGAACACAATATATAGTCACGAACACCATCTCATGGTGCAGTAGTATGTTGCTCAGCACTGTCATACAACACGAATAAAACTGTTTATGGA